>JAOTQJ010160832.1:0-21691 GCA_025642045.1 Solanum sejunctum | reverse complement strand
GTTAACTTTGGTGGCTTATGTCAAAATAATAGATAGTCTCTTTTGATCTAAGAGAGAGAGAGAGAGAGAGAGAGAGATTGGCGTCCTTTATCTTGGCAAGGTTAGGATGTGTGTGGCAATGTCACCGATTTCGTTATGCATCACCAAACTCATGGTGGTACGAGTTATGTCGATTAGATAAACTTCTAAGCAAACACTTGATATAGCATATAATGTTTTAAACTAAGTTGCATAAAATTTAGTATATTTTCAAAGCATGATTTTAAACCTAAGACTTGCATAATTATTGAGTTGAGTTATGAGCTGATGAGATGAATTCTGAGTGGAGTGGATTGACTTGAGTCTGAGCCTTTCTTGTTTTATTTGAGCCATTTTACATGCCAGTATATTCTATGTACTAAAGTCCATTTGGGCTTGCATCATTAATGATACTGATACAGGTGGTAGAGGACTTCAGCAAGCGCATCGTTAAGGTTTCATTCTGTTGCTTCCCGAGTTGATGAGCCCTCCTTGCGATTTAGAAGTGCCTTTTTATCTTTTATTGAGTATTTTTACTTTCTTTGATTGAGGTAGCTCGGGTCTTGTCTTAGCACCTACTATATTGGAGTAGAGGATTCAAAGACATTTAGTAGAGAAAACTAATTATTCTACTTTTCCAAAACTTGATTATTGGAAGCTATTTTTAAAAGAGCTTCATTTATCTATTAATGTCATTTTTTAGTATTCTTCTCCTGTTGAGTATAATTTGATGATAAGACCAAGTAATTCTCTTGGGGAATCAGCAACGATTCTTCAAGTGTTAGTCACACCAAGGGTACTCTCTCGGGGCATGACATGTGTTCACCAACCATAAAAGTCTCAAATGTGTATCTACCAAAAGAGATCAAAATTTAAGTAAATGAGGTGGTTGGAGATCCTTAAGGATAGTGACATGCATGTGCATTATTATCTGGGAAAGCTAACGTTGTGGATGATGCTATAAGTAGAGTGTCCATGGAGAGTATGGTTTATATGGATGATGGAGAGAAGGATTGACAAAAGAAGTTCACTTGTTGGATAGATTAGGTGTTAGGTTAGATGAGGCGAAAAATGGAGGTATGCTGCCAATGGATGGTTTGAATCTTCCTTTGAAGAGGTCAAATCTATATAAGACCCTGACCCATTGTTAGAATTGAAAGCTTTGGTAAAGTATGGCAAGGTGGAGATTTTCTCCCAAGGGTGAGATGGTGTTCTTAGATATCAAGGTAAATTGTATGTATCAAATATGGATGGGTTGAGGGACTTGATTTTGAAAGAAACTCATAATTCATCTAATTCCCTTCACGTTGGCTCTATAAATATATATAGAGATTTGAGGGAAGTATATTAGTAGGGTCGTATGAAAAGAGATATGGCCAAGTTTGTAGTCAATTGTCATAGTTACCGACAAGTCAAAGTTGAATATCACAGGTCAGGGGGCCTAGCACAAGATATAGAGATTCCTACTTAGAAGCAGGAAGATATCTACATGGACTTTGTAATTGTCTTGCCAAAGACTAAGAGGCATTTTGATTCTTTTTGGGTTATTATTGTTGGAAGATGAAATTGGCTTATTTCCTATTAGTTAAAATGACTTATAGTGCCAAATATTATACCAAATTGCACATTCATTAGTTGGTTAGATTGAATGGGGTTCCATCTTCTATCATATCGGATCGTGGTGCTCAATTTAGTTTGCACTTTTGGAGATCTTTTCAAAGAGGTTTGCTTACTAAAATTAAGCTTAGCATTACCTTTCACCCACAAATGGATGGTCAATCCAGAAGGACCATTCAAAGTTTTAAGGATATTCTTAGGGATTATGTCTTAGATTTTAAGGGTAGTTGGGATGAGCATCTTCCACTTATGAGTTTGCTTACAACAATAGCTATCACTCAAGCATTGGAATGGCTCCCTGTGAAGCTTTATATGGTATGCGTCATAGAACCCAATTGGGCTGTTTGAAATAGGGGAAATGGATTTATTAAATTTGGATTTGGTTATGAAGGCTTTGAATAAGGTGAGGGTGATAAGACAAAGGTTGAAGATGGCTCAAAATAAATAAAAGTATTATCCCGACAATAGGAGAAGAGACCTTGAATTTAAAGTTGATGATTGGGTGTACTTGAAGGTTTCACCAATGAAAGGTGTGGTACATTTTGGCAAGAAAGGGATGTTAAGCCCTAGGTATTTAGGGTATTACTGGGTCTTCAGACCTGTTGTAAAGTTGCAAACAAATTAGAATTGTCATGGAGAGGAGTACGGTGCATCTGATTTTCTATGTCTCTATTTTGAGAACGTGAGTTGGAGACCCTAGTTCCATTGTGCACTTAGAGGGGGTAAATGTTGAAGAGAATTTGACTTATGACGAAGTTCAGATAAAAATCTTGGATAGGCAAGTTAAGAGATTCAGAAATAAAGATACAACATCTATCAAAGTTCATTGGAGGAACCAACGAGTTAAGAGTGCCATATGGGAAGTCAAAGCGAACATAAAGAAGTGATACCCCTATCACTTCCATTCTAATCAAGCTTAGGTACTATGACTTTCCTACTTGAGAACCTCCCTTCCTTTCATGTCATATTCAAGTCATTCATGCATAATTATGTGATTTTGAGGCTACATTGCAAATGTTATTTGAAGCATAGTTCGAGAAACTTTTTCATGATATTTATGTTGCATTTTGTATATGATGCATATATTCTATTCCTTAGAGCTTATGATTAGCATATTCAGGGATGAGTGTTCTCAATGGGGAGGTATTGTAAGGGCTTATATGTTGAAAGGCATAAAGGTTCTTAAGAAATGAATTTTGAAATTTTCTAAGTGTAAGTGGGGTTTCACGTAGGGGTTTATGGGTTGTCAAATGAAGCCGAGACATACTTGGTTATCATTGATTCAAGGGTGCAATACCAATAGTTTAAGATGGGAAGGCCACTAATGTATAAGGTCTATTATAAATTGTAGGATGATTCGTGAGTCGTAACAAGTGCTCGTGGAATAGAGGAAGACTTAGTGGAGGAATGGTCTTCCAAAGTTTGAAGTACAAATTAGCAGCATGGCTCGTAAATTGATTGATGGCTTTAAGTCCTATCATGATTTACGATTCAAAGAAAGTTTCTAAGAGGCCAAAAAGTTAATAGGACGAGACCCCTTTCCACAACCTATAAACTGTACCATGACCCATAATTAGGATTTCCCGGTCTAGTCTAGCAGTGTTTAAGAAAAGGGCAATTATGATATTACCTAATTCTCTAAGCCTAAGCTAAGCCATTTAAGCCCCCAAATAAGCCTTTTTCATCCCTACACAACCCTAAACTACTCCAATCTGCTTCATTCAAAAATACCCAAAGTCCTAAACTCCTCTCAAATACTCTCAAGTTTCTCAAGGCCTTCAAGAAAGAATTCCAAGCTAAGGTTTTGGTTTTCTCTTCATTCTCCCACAAGATTTTCACTTCTAATCACACCAAGATATATGGGTTTGGATTTATGGCGACTTTTCCTCCACAAATCTCAACCATTCTTTTTCCTTATCTATGTTTAAGTCATGGAAACTTATGAAAATTTTATAAACTCTTTTATATGTTGATATTATGGAGTAAATAATGTTATTCTACCTTCATACACTATATAGCATTAAAATATCATGTGAAACTAATGGGTTCTTAAGAGCGTGAAGGAACACATAACTAAACTTTACTTTGTTATGGTGAATTACTTTGAATGATTTCAAAAGGGCCTTGTTTACTCTCCTCATGTCCTCAAATCTTAACTTTGCATAATTTTAAGCATATATGTATAACCACCATGTTTAACGAATATTATATACCAAGCTTCTGGTATTGATGAAAGCCTTATGGCAAGATAGGTGAACTATGAACTTTATGAATTTTGAAGGGCTATTATGCATGTTATAAGCTATAAGAAATTTCTGGAAATTATGAATGATATGAAATCCAATAATTAATATTATGAAGCTTTAGTTTTGATGAGCTACTCTATGATAATATTATGATATTATGAGACTTTATATACTACAACTATAAGTATGATTGATTATTCCTTGGGATTGTGACCTAGCTTGGTAGACAACCATTGTCCCTTAACTATGTTGTCACCATAGGATTGTGATTATCTAATGGATTCATATAGCCCTTGTTGCATGATTGACCAAAAAGGGTGGTGTTTGGATACTGTACATGCTAGTTAATAACTGAAAGGGTGTAGTTCTCGTAAGTACTTCTCTCATACATTAATCAAAAAGGGGGAGATCCCATAAGGGGTTTGTCAAACACTCTCCAAAATGGGGTAAAGTGCCCGTAAGAGAAAGGGTTTTGTTTACCTTGGTAAAGTAGACCATTCTCTGTCCAATGTAGAGTGAACATACTGATTCCAAGTAGTAGCTCGCTTGGTCTTAAATATCAGTTAAGGTCCCTTCCCATCTTTGTATGATATGTCATGTGACTTGGTGATTCTTCATGCATATTATGACTAAGTATTGATCATTCATGTCATATTAACCTTTATCCATAGATTATGGTTATGCATATTGTATATTTGGCTTAAGTTCCTTGTTGCACTATATCCTGCATATTTAGTACATTCCAAGTACTAACGCATATTTTTTCCTACATGATCTAATCATGTAAGGACCAGAGCTCCTACTCATCATCTTCCTCCACATGGCTAGACGGTTCAGTTAAAGATACTATTGGTGAGTCTTCCATTTTAGGGACAATATCTACTTACTTTCATGCTTTGTTAAGACTTATCTATTTATGAATATTTTTATTTTGAGGTTGAGCTTGGGAGATGTCTTGGCCTTTGTTCCACTCATGTTAGAGGTGTTGTTAGCTATGGATATATATGTTATGAGCTCGACTCATATTACGTTTATGTAATTATAAAAGACATCCCTTAGTCCCTATTTTTCCTATATGTGTCGATATTTGTTGTTGTGATGAGATGAAAGTCCTAAGCCCCTACTTCTCCCTATAGGACGAGTTATACTTACCTACCCCTTATACTCTACTTGCTATGTGTTCGTGCAAATCCTTTTCCTCATAACATCAGTATAGCTTGGGTCCAAAGTCCCATTTCCCATAGAATTATGTGTTTAATATTTAACTATTCTTCTGAAATCAAGGATGTGCCATGTATTCTTAAGAGAAATGTTTTTGGGGTCCCTTTGGGTTCCCATTTTGTCATGTTACGCCTAATCCCTAGACCTTGGTCGTGGCACCATAGGTGTGACCAGAACATGAAAATCTTTTTTGGTCCCAAACAAACCCTTTGGCTAAAATAACTCTCTTTACAAAAGACTCAAAGAAATATAAAATCTAACTCAAGTGGACAAATCAACATCAAATTAAGCGAATGATAAATTTAAAATATTCAAATCATAAATAAACCCAATGTCGTTGATCATTTTCTAAACAACTCAAATGAAATGTACCAACTCCACTCTACTTTACCTATATTTATGAATCTTCTAATACTTTGGATAGGTTCTAGGATTGGTCCACGATTACCTCAAAAGACTGATAAATAAATGCGTGTTGTTAGCCTGGAAATGACTGAAAGTTTAGGATTTATGTGATAGTTGGATCTTACGAGCCAGTCTATGGCTCATGAAAGTAACTACAGTTCATGGGTAGGTTCATGGAATATGCCCAATAAAAATGAAAAATATAAGGATTTTTGGAAATTTACTTACGAGTTACTAGGACAGGCCATTTGAGAAACAACGGCTCATCAATTGTTTAATAGAAAGGAGTCCTGAAGGGCCTAAAATTTTCTAAGTCACACTTCTATAAAAGGACATACGGACCAAAAATGGAATTACGGGTCATCATGCATGTTTGCGGATTTGAAGTTGCAAATTCCAAAAACTCTACTTTTGCGACATAAGTTCTATGAGACGTGGTACGGTCCGTAGGTTGAACCACGGCTTATAGGAAGTGTTTCACGGATGGCTTTGGTAGTATTTAATCAAGGATGTTTTTGACATTTCTAAGTCATCTAAGTCCTAAACTATGTTGTTTTGGCTATCCTAACCAACTTGACGAACCTAGTACTTATAATTTTTATTCCTAAGTTATTAAAAGCCTTCAATTTGCAAAATTCTTCCAAGGGTTCTTAACATTTCTCTCTCTAAGTCAAGGATTTCATTGACTCTAGGGCTTGAAGGTTTGGCCAAGATTTATTTTTCAAATTTTCATCTCTAGTTCTAAAGATTCTACTTGACATATGTAAGGCTTCATTCATAGATTAGTTTCATCCATGAAGCGCAATCCAAGCAAAAGTTATGTCTTATACTATGATTCCTAATACATGAATTATGAATATTACATGGTTATTGAACTTATCTATGCATGAATTAAGATGAATTACATGATGTATATGATTTCCAAGCAAAAGTATGTGATTTCAAAGTATGTCTGATTTGGGTTTAATGATTTGATGTGGCTTCCCTTATTAATGAACCAATCTGATTTCAATTGCATGTTTTCTCTATGAATGTTATCCAATTGCATGACTTTGAATCAATTGCCTATGTACCCCATTAGCCATAGTCTTTTATGTTGAAGTTGTGGATTTTCATGACAATGATCCCAAGCATGATGCTATGATAAAGAAAGTGATGAAAACCTTATTTGTTTATGATGATAATGATGTTAAGGTCAGAATATCCACCCACACCATGACAAAAGTTAAAGTAGATGGACTATTCTTATGATGTGTTTTTTTCATGAAAGTTATGATGATTAATGAAAGTAAGATTTTAATGAAACATGAACTATGTTAAAAGCATACATGGTAAAGCCAACCTTTCTCATAATTATATCCCACCATAGGAATGATAATTATGTGCTTACGTGGTATTATGTTAGTGGATCCACATAAGTAAAAGCATACACCGAAATGGGAAGGTTCATGCTAAAGAACATACCAAATTGGGAAGGAACCTGTAAGGTAAGGTATAGTCTACCCTGTAGTCTACCCTGGCAAAGTTGGCTACTCTTTTACTTGGTGTAGAGGAAATATCAAAATTCCATGTAATAGTATGTGTGGTCTCTATATGTCGATTATGGTCTTATTCCCACATATGTATGTTAAGGTTATGAATGGATTTAATAATGCTTCTTCTCATGATTTTTAAGCTTGCACTGGTCATGCATATTGTGTCCTTATCCTATTGATTTTGATGCATATTGATATTATTGTGGTGTGCTTTGATTCATGCCATACCTACATACTTAGTACGTTCTATGCGCTAATGCATAACTTTTTGCATACATGACCTAACAATAAAGGGCCGAACGATGAGGCAACTATTCCATTCTGTGGCTAGATTTGGATTCAAAACTTAAAGACTTGTTGGTGAGTTCCCTTGTTTCAAGAACAAGCTCCTTTGTGATGTTTTTCCATTTGAGACTTTGTTATTTTCTTTTGATGTATATCTTGAGAATGAGCTAGTATGATATGTTCTAGACCTCTCTAAGATCTTATGATATAGAAGTATGTTATCTCGATCCAAGCCTAGGGCCTAAACGTGACCGATGGATGAGAAACCCGAAAAAACCCCAAACAAGCCTCATAGTATATCATTACACATCCTTGGTTGCAGAAGCATTGTAAAACAATATAAGAAACATAAACAAGGGAAAATTGGACTAAGGGAGAGAGATTAGTACTTAAGTAACATGTAAAAGCTTAGAAGGCAAGGGGGAAGTAAGGGAAAAACATGCATAACAACATAATCAAGAGACAAAAGAGTCACGGCTCATATCATAGATATATAGCATGTACAACAACACCTCTAATACATACGTAAGAGCGGAGGCCAAGACAAAGCAACTAGGATCACCATCATAGTCAAAATAGAACATAAAGAAGAGTGTCTCCTCAATACATAATAAGAGAAACATAGACTAGGGTCCTCGAAGTGGAAGACTCATCAACTAGCTTAAGTACCACCGAACTAGCCACGTGGAGGAGGATGGTCAACTTGGGCTCCAGTTCCTACATGGTGATATCATCAAGGCAAAAGTATACGTTAGTATGTTTGAATGTACTAAGTATATAGGATGCAATACAATAAGAGACACGCAACATGACCAAAATGCACAAAATTAGGCAATAGACATTATATAACAATATGGCATATATGATGAATGCTAAAGTAAAACATGCTTAAGTAACTCATTCTTATATAGAATATCATATGTGTTGAAGAGACCAAGTTAAATTTCCAAAGTACAAACCCCTTGGTGGGTTAGTGATGATACTGCCCCATCAATTCGGTGGTGAGGTCCAAACCCTTCGTTAGGTCAGTGATGATGATGCCTCATTACTTAGGTGGAGAAGTATAAACCCTTCAATAGGTTGGTGATGATGTTGCCCTATCAGTTAGGTGGAGAAATACAAACCCTTCACTAGGTTGGTGATAATGTCGCCCCATCACCTAGGTGGAGAGGTACAAATCCTTCACTAGGTTGGTGAAAATTCCACCCCATCTCCTAGGTGGAGAAGTATAAACCCTTTGATAAGTTAGTGATGATGCTTCCCCAAATCCTTCACTAGGTTGATGAGTATGAACCCTTATCTAGGTTATCCGATCCTTTTTCTCCCCTAGATTAAGCATGGTCTAATGCAAAAATTTATATAGAATTTATCATATACATAAGCTTATTTCATCATCATAACATCAATCATATCATATCTCATGCTTTGGACCTTCAATTCCACAAGAAACCATAACCGGACATTTTATCAACCACCTAGCGGCTGTCAAATGGTAGTATAAAACCATGAAATATAGGGATGAAATCATGCAAGAAAATCCATTGTAAAACCATCAATCAACACATTGCAACACCCTCAAGTAATATATATCAAAACCCTTCATCAAATATTACAACAGATCCAAGATTTATAACTTAAAATATAGCAAAACAGTGATAACTTTACACACCTTTAACATAGTTCATAGACATGTTCATACTAGTAAACCCATTTGTTAAATCAACTTTAAATCATGAAAATTATGGAAAGAGTATATTAGGGCACTATGGTTGGAAGGACCCAATGGCTAATACCTACATACGTTGACCTTGAAGAATTTCTTGACGAAGACTTTAATGGAGACTTAAAGCTTGAAGGAATTCCTTAGATCTGAATGAGGGTTGTGGGACTTGAATCTTGAGAGAAATATTAGTCTAAGTGTTTGAGTAAGTATTGAGGAATGTTTAGGATGATATGAGGGTGAAATATGGCTAAGTATAGATATTTTCATGTATGGGAACCCTCAGGCCCAAGACTGAAATGTCTCGGATCGAATCATAAAACAGGACCAAAATAACATTGGGGAGCATCGCACTCCAGACGCAGATTTAACATTGGAAATTGCAACTTTGAATTTTGAAATTGTGAATTGTTCACTCTAAAATCGGGGTTAGACCCTTTTCCTCCTATATTTGACCCCCTGAACACAAATATGAAGTTGGATTTTCAAAACAAAAAAATGGATTTTGAGACATATGGAAATTAAAATTTTAGGTATTTCGAGGCACATTTTTGGGGACTTTTTGGGATCGTTTCAATATCTTCTCTTTAGGAACATTCGTCCCCTAATGTAAAGGAACTGTACAAGAGAAGACTAATCATGAACAAATCACCCCCAATAAAATGCAACATTACATTTTAAACACTATTTCGAAATCTCAACATAATTGTAAGGCCATGATGAATTTGCCAACTTAAGCATGAATGCATATGAATGGCATAGGGGCTGAAATATAAAACTTGAAATTGCATGAAGAACTTAGTCGCTATCTTAGGCTTGATTAGAGTGAATGAGGTACGAATATCGCTCCCATAAGATCACTTTGCCTTCCTTGGAGACACCTTTGGCTTGATGAGCATTTCAATAGGTCCTTAATGAACACCACATCCTTATTAATCAACTTCTCCACTCATCCATCCAACACATCCACTGGGACCTTACCAACTTCCTTTACTCTCTAAAAGGACTCACAATCATAAACTCATTTGTCAACCTTAACCACACCAATTGCACTTGTTGCCATGAACCACTATCTCCCCCTTGCGAAATAACTTCCACTCTACCATCTTTCCACCCAAAACTTTCAACTCTAATAAGATGGACTCAATGCCTTGCTTAAACTAGACCTCCTCAACTAAAGAAGATTTGGAACCATCAAGAACACTATACTACCATTCTCAACTCCCTTAGACCTAACTCCCCATCTAGCCAACCGATGGACTCCACTAGTCACCTCTTCGCCACCATCACTACAATGCTAGCCTACCCATAGACACCCCACTTAGAGCATCAATCACACCACTAGCCTCAATGGGTAACATAATGCACACCCATATCACTATCCTTAAGGAGTTGTAACTACTTTTTTGTTACCCTCAACTCACAACTATCATAATTAGCAAACAACCTCTTATTCCTCAAGACTTGCAATACTACCCCCAAATGGTTCAAAATGTCTAACTAGATCAATGCTCCACTGCTAGAGTCCACCACAAACATATCAAGGTAAGGTTTTAAGACCCTATTCATGAGACCCATAAACACAACTGGTGCACAACCCAACCCACAGCTACTCCAATATTCAAAATGCTCCTTCTTAATCGAAGAGGACACTTAGGGATATCATCTACCCTCATCCCCACTTGGGAACAAAACTCGAACCTCAAATCAACCTTAGAGAAGTGACTAACTCATTGTAGTTGACTAAATATATCAACTATCCTTACCCATCATATTACATCCTTACGGGTCCTACACTCATCGAAATCATGCAATGAAAATAGTCAAACCACCTCAAGACCTCCAACCTATCAAGCTATGGTCAACCAAAATCACAAGACAAGACTCTGTGTAACAAGAATATAGGACAACCCTTGTGGCCCCCTACTAGCCACCATAGACTCACCTAATCATCGGGGAAACCCATACCCATATGAATACTACTAGCACTAAGGAATAACACAAGAAATAGCAACCCTGCGAGCCTAACAAATTACCCTACTCAAAATATCGATCACAACATTGGCCTCACTTAGGGTCAACTAAGTCATAGGAGCAATAATAGAAGAGAACCTACTCATAATCTCCCATAATATCCTGCTAAACCCGAGAGGCTCCTAATATTCGACGAAGTCAAAGGTCTAGGCTAACCTCTAATCACCTTCGTCTTACTAAGGTCCATCTTAATATCATCACCCGACACCAACATCCTAGGGAGGCAAACTCTTACCACCAAAATTCCATATCTCCTACTTAGCACCCAACCTTATTCCTTAAACTTGTAGTCCTACCCTCAAATGACTCACACGTACTAGGTCATTATGGAATAAACCATATTATCTGCACCAAAACCACCATAAACCTATTAGAGTAGGGATTAAAGATCTTACTCATGAGACTTATAGCCATAATCGGTGTACTATTCAAACTAAAGGACACTACCCCAAAATTCAAAATATTGAAAAGGACATTCAAAACCTCATCTACCACCAACAACAATTCTATAACAAAACAACTTAGGTTCTACACCTCCTTTACTCGCAGGGTGACAAATACAACCTCCCCTTAGGGCCCAATTGTACCTTAAGACTTGAAATGGACCTACCTTCTATGCTATCACTTAACCAACTCCCACCCAAGGATGATTTTATTAGGAAATCAGGATCTAACTCTATCGGTCCTACCATCCATGAAGACGCAACACACATACAACTATTTCATACCTATAATGACATCAAAATCCATCATGCTAACTCCAACGAGCCACAAAGTAAGACCCAATGCAATACAAACCCGAATCAACATCTATGAAACTTCTAGTAACACTATACCAACAAAAGGATAGACACCAAAGGTCCACACAACAACTTGAGCATACAAGAGGCCCTACTAGAAACCAAAAAGAACAGAGAAGAAATAGGGGCACACCAAGGCTATTTATGATGCATATCAAAGCCAAAAGAAAATTAACTTACTAGTTATAGCATCGGCATATCATCCCCTCCTTGAGCCACTTGATCAACATGACCACCTCGATCTTAAGGTCGACCACCCTTACGCTTCTTTTGAACATATGGACAATCCATTAGTTTGTGACCCACTTCACTACACCCATAAGAAGCATTAGTCTTCCTCAAGCATGGGCCACCATGATACCTCCCACACCTATGACACTTGGGATTAGTCATCCCACCATCACCTCCCTTACCCTTATTGCATTCATGAGGGTAATTCGCCCTTTTATATCACACTTCACTGCAATCAAAACATGCATTGGTGCCCTTGCAAAATGGGCCCTTATGAACCTTACCACATGTTAGAGACAAAGCATCACCTCTATTCTTGAGACTTTGGAACTTTCCTTCAACACGGGCCCTCTTAGTCTCACTACCTCTCCTCTTACCATTTGAAGTCTCGAGATCATCCACTTGTTGATTGAGTTGAGGTTGCCAATGTTGTCATCGCTTTGGGCATTACCCATAGAGCATTATGCACCTCCGCATTTTGATATATCACCATCTTGACTAGCTTGAGACATATTCTGAAATGTAACAGTTAGGGATTAGCAATACGTCATAGGGGACCTAACTCTATTGCACGATATGGATTATGAAGAAGTGAAACATTTCCTAGAATACCTCATAGCCTCCTACTCATAGTTGTTTTGCATAACATAATAATGAATAAGACTCTAATCGGCGTAGTGTGTTGGACTCTGAGGATTTATCAACCTAATCCTCTAATATTATCTTTTCATGACCTAAGCTTGGGCCTAGACGTGACCGGCGAATGAGGAACTCGAATGAACCCCCAAACAAGCATCATAACATATCATTACATATTCTTGGTTGTGAAAGCAATGTAAAACAACATAAGAAACATAAACAAGGGGAAATAGGACTAAGAGAGAGAGATTGGTACTTAAGTAACATGTAGAAGTTTAGAAGGCAAGGGCAAGGGACTAAGGGAAAAAATTTCATAACAACATAATCAAGAGACAAAAGAGTCAAGGCTCATATCATAGATACATAACATATCCAACAATACCTCTACTATATAGGTAAGAGCAGGGACCAAGATAAAGCAACTGGGCTCACCCTTATAGTTAAAATAGAACATAAAGAAGAGTGTCTCCTCAAAACATAATAAAAGAAAAATAAAGTGGAGGAGGATGGTCAACTTGGGTTCCGATTCCTACATGGTGATATCATGTAGGCAAGAGTATGTGTTAGTACATTTGAATGTACTAAGTATGTAGGATATAATGCAAAAAGTGATAGGTATCATGACCAAAATGCATAACATTAGGCAATAGACACTATATAACAGTATGATATGTATGATGAATGCTAAAGTAAAACATGTTTAAGTAACTCATGCTTATATAGAATATCATATTAGTAGAGGAGACCAAGCTAGATTTCCAAAGTATAAACCCCTTGGTAGGTTGGTAATGATGCAGCCCCTTCACTTAGGTGGTGAGGTATGAACCCTTCACTAGGTTAGTGATAATGCCGCCCCATCACTTAGGTGGAGAAGTACAAACCCTTCACTAGGTTGTTGATGATGTCACCCCATCACGCAGGTGGAGAAATACAAATCTTTTACTAGGTTGGTGATAATCACCTAGGTGGAGAAGTACAAACCCTTCACTAGGTTGGTGATAATGCCAACCATTCACCTAGGTGGAGAAGTACAAATCCTTCACTAGGTTGGTGATAATGACGCCCTATTACCTAGGTGGAGAAGTACAAACCCATCACTAGGTTGGAGATGATGCCACCCCATCACCTAAGTGGAAAAGTACAAATCCTTCACTAGGTTGATGAGTACAAACCCTTATCTAGGTTATCAGGGTCCTTTTTCTCCCCCTAATTGGGCATGGTCTAATGCAAAAACTTATGTAGAATTTATCATATACATAAGCTCATTTCATCATCATAACATCAATTATATCATATCTCATACTTTGGACCTTCAATTCCTCAAGAAACCATAACCAGACATTTTATCAACCACTTGGCGGGTGTCAAATGGTAGTATAAAACCATGAAATATAGGGATGAAATCATGCAAGAAAATCCATTATAAAATCATCAATCAACACATTGCAACACCCTCAAGCAATATACGTCAAAACACTTCATCAAGTCTTACAACAGATCCAAGATTTATAGCTCAAAACTTAGCAAAACAATGATCACTTTACATATCTTTAACATAGTTCTTAGACATGTTCATACTAGTAAACCCATTTGTTAAATCAACTTTAAATCATGAAAATTGTAGCAAGAGGATATTAGGGCACCATGGGTGGAAGGACCCAATGGCTAAAACCTACATACCTTGACCTTGAAGAATTTCTTGACGAAGACTTTAATGGAGACTTGAAACTTGAAGGAATTCCTTAGATCTGAATGAAGGTTTTGGGACTTGAATCTTGAGAGAAATATTAGTCTAAGTGTTTGAGTGTGTATTAAGGAATGTTTAGGATGATATGAGGGTGAAAGAAGGTTAAGTATAGATATTTTCACGTATGGGAACCCTTAGGCGCAAGACTAAAAAGTCATTGACCAAAAAAGCATTGTGGCACCTCGTGCCACAATCGCGGATCAACACTAGAAATTAGAACTTTAAACTTTGAAATTATGAACCGTTAGCTCTAAAATTGGGATTAGACCCTTTTTCCCCTAATTTTTATCCCTTAAAAATGAATATGAAGTCAAATTTCTGAAATAATGCACGAATTTTGAGATATATCGAAATTAAAATTTGGGGCATTCCGAGGCACATTTTCGGGCACTTTTTGTGGTTATTTCATATGTTTTGGCCGAACGGTTGATGTATGTTCCTCTAAAGGGAAACTATGACATTCTTACTTTTATATAGTTCCGCTTGCTTATTCTCTTGTATATGTTTATTTCACCGCATGAATGCTTATGATATGAACACAAGTCTTGAATGGGGTGCCTTCAAGTGTCACATTCACCGTGCCACTACTAAGCCCTAGGTTCGAATCGTGCCATTTAATGAAGCGCTTATTGAGGATCTCTAACACCTATATTTACATCATAAAATAATACAACATCAAAAAATAGTACATGAAATGTACCGTATGTAAAATAGTTTAAAGGAAACATGCTAAAAAATACTCAGTGACATGAAATACTATCTCACTCAACTCAATAAAGCATGCATGATTTGATATTTAAAACAATTCTCAATAATATTCAAGTCAATAAAATAAGAAGGATGCCAAAGCATGTACTAAAGAAACTAATAGGAATAAGAAGGGCATTTTACTAGATCAGAGACCAAAACTACGATGGCTAGAACAACCTTGTCTTGAACATTATGGTAAAGGAAAGTGTAAGATGGTAGAATCGGTCAACAATGACACGGAAGGTTTGCTCGAAGTTGAGTGGAATGAATTAGACAGTGAGGAAGCGGGGTCTAAAACCCTTGTGCTTACTCTGGCCACTCCAACTCCTAAGTGGCAGTGAACAAAAGAGCAATCCAAAACAGCCCATGACCCTCTTGGTCAGGCAGTAAGGAGTACTATTGCATACTGAAGTTTGAATACATTTAAAGTCACTAGATTGAGGACCATACTTGAGGAAAAGATGTTGCCCACTGATGATGTTGTCAATAATTACCTCAAAGCCTAGGATACTCTTAAATTTCATAACTTTTAGATATTCACCATAATTTAGGAACTGTACATTCTATCATGGGTTCAGGAGTTCCACATGGCATATACTTTGTTGGTTCCTAAAAGAAAATATAGTGTGAAAATTGTGCTAAAACCATTCAATATAGTTGAAGATAGAGAGAGGTTTATCTCATGTAGAGAGATCGAGATCAACGACTATTTGGGTTGTACAGTGAGGGGTTGACATGATTTGACCGAGAATGTTGAGCTAAATACTTTTAATGATTTAAAAGCATGGTTAGACATAATGTTAAGCGGTGTAGTGCCCCATGGCTTATTAAGAGTTATCCAATTAAAAATTCAGTACTAGTTCAACTTCATCAGCAGTAATTTCATGCCATCACAAAATGAGTCCATTCTTTGGCATCTAAAAGATGCATTGGTAGGTTGTATTATGGATAGGATGAATTTGAACATCAAAGCTATTATTTCCAATGAGAAGTTGATTAGGGAAAAATATTAGTAAACATTCTTATCATTATCGATTTTGACCATAACCTTATGTCACCATCTGGGTCTGCCCTTCGACAACAAGAATGAATCTAAAAATATCATATGTCATGAGCCTAGAAATATCCATTTCCTTAATGAGCATAGTAGCCTTGCATTCCATTTTTACTAAGTCAGACATACCAAAACTGAATTTGTTCATGCAGGCCCTAGAGTGGGCCACCAAGGAAGGAGCAAATTTAGACAACTTGGTAAACTTGAGGGGATACTCCCTTACATCATACCACCTTGCATCAAGTTCCTAAGTTCCATTGCCTCAGCTTTCCTTAGCTCAAGTTGGAAGAAACAATTAAGAAAAGTGGCCTTAAACATTTCCCATTCAATAGCACCTTCATCAATTCTCTTGGACTTCCATTGAGTAAAACAAACTTGATCCACTCTTTTCAGTCAATAAGCCACTAATTTAGCCTTTTCTTCGAAAGAAACCCCTATAATATCTACCACCTTATACATCTCATCAATGAACACTTGTGGATCTTCTCTTGAACCATAAAACTCTGAGGGATTCATTGTAGAAAACTCCCTTATCCTCGAAGCCAGAGTAGGAGTCTTTGGAGAAGTAACAGCTTGAGCCAACATAGTGATTATGGCTCTAAACTCATCATTAGAAACTTAGTCCGCTTGAGGGACTTAAGGAGCTAGAGGATCTTGGTTTGCATTAGCATCATTTCCTCTCGTTAATGGAGCACGTCATAGAGCCATTTTCAAAAACACCAAGGCACAAGTGTTAGGATAGAGAAGTTCTGAAGGCACGACATAGAATACAAATAACTTTTGTTATCCTAAAACATCTCATAGCCTCCTATTAATAGATCTAGCATGCTTCACACGAATGAACAAGACTTTACTTGGCATTACATGTTGGATTCCTAGGATGGTTTCAAACCTTGTGCTTTGATACCACTTTTGTCTCAGACTAGACCTAGGGCCTAGCTTTGACATAGCGAATGTGACACCTGAAGGCATCTTATTCAAGCCTTGTGTTCATATAATAAGCATTCATAAGGTAATATAAGCATACACAAGAGAATAAGCAAGTGGAAGTTAATCAAAGTAAAGTCATAGTTCCCGCAAAGGAATGTACACTAATCTATTAAGTCTAAATTATGCCTCTGCATCATAGATCTTGGTGGGGACTAGCACATAACTCATTATCTCACCCTCAAGACATAAATCAAAAAAATAAAATGATAAAATCTCAACATAATAAAAACCATCATAAGGCTTGTTCGCGAAGCATAGGAACTCACCAACAGGTCTTCAAGCTCAAAATCAAAACTAGCCATGAAATGGAATAGTCACCTCATCGTTCGTCCTTACATAGTTAGATCATTTAGGTAAAAAAGTATATGTTAGCACATGGAATATACTAATTATGTAGGTATACCATGAATCAAAGGATATTACAATAATATCAATGTGCATAATTTATAATCAATAGGTTAATGACGCCTTATATATGAACATGCAAGTTTAAAATCATGAGAAGAAGCATCGTCAAATAAATTAATAACCTTAACATTACATATGTGGGAATAAGACAATAACAGACGTTCATAAGACCATGAAGACTATTACATGAAATCCCGATGGTCACTCTACATCTAGCTAAGAGAAGTCTACTTTGCCAAAGTAGACTCAATCCTTACCCTATAGGCTATATCCTAGCATAATGAGAACCATCATTTGACCCCCATCTTCTAGTCTCTATCCTAGCATGGTGAATGTCCATCATTTAAGCTAATTGGATCTAATAGCATACCTTTAAGGTATAAAACATGAATGTCATTCATGTGGTAGAATCTAGTTATGGGACCATGGTAACTACCAAAGCCCTCTCAGTGCTAAGTCATATCCCATGGAATACATAAATCGTGCATATATAGAACTTTCAACATAGTTTCATTTTTCATTAAAATCATACTTTCATAATTCATTAATAGTTATCATAACTTTCATGAAAATATTATGTCATAAAAATAGTTCATCTACTTTACTTTCATCGTAGTGTGGGCAGACATTCCTACCTTAAAATCATCATCAACATTAGGATTTTCATCACCCTCTTTAACATAGTATCATCATTATAATTATCATAATATTATCATAGTATCACTATTATGACCATCTTGTCATTAAGATATGCTTTTATATACTTAAGATCATAGTCATAAAAATCCATAGCATTATCACAAAAGACTAGGGCTAAGTGTAGATTCATAAATAACGGAGTCAAAATTGTGCAATTGAGTAGGATTCATAGAGAAAACATGCTACTAAAATCAAATTAGATCATTAATGGAGGAACGCATGTCAAGTCATTAAGCCCTAATCATGCATACAATCACATAGATCATTTAGTTTATCATAATTCATGAATTATTAGTCATAATCATCATATAGGAATCATAATCTATGCATTACTAATCATAGCTTAAAAACCCAAAAGAATTCATTATGAAATTTTGATAAAAAGAAGGTTTTGGATTGGGTTTAATAGATGAAACTAATCCATGAATGATGTCCTACATATCTCAAGTAGAATCCTTAGAATTGAAGAAGAAAATTTAAAAATCTGTAATCAAACCTTCAATCTTTACCTTAAATAGAACCCTTGACTCAGAGAGAGAAATATTGAGAACCTTTGAGAGAAATTTGAGAATTAAAGGCTTTAAATGAATTAGTAATACGATATATAAAGGTTAGGTTGGATAGGTTAGTTAGGGTATCCAAAAATACATAGTTTAGGGCTTAAATGAATTGGAAATGTCAAAAACACCAAAACTGCTGAAGTAGTCCATGAAACCCTCCATATGGGCCATAGATGCACCTATGGTTTGTACCTTGGCTCGTATAATTGGGAGTATAGTTGAGCTACTAGGATTACATCTTCTAACCCATGAACATGTAGCATGAACCATCGGTCCACTTACGGGTCGTATCAATTCCATAGAGTTATTTCAGACTTAGACAAAATTTGGGTTCCTAAGGCCTCCTCCTACAGACCTATTGACTGGTCGTGGTTCCTTATACGGTCCGTCTGGTATCATATAAGTTAACTCTCAGAAATATCTTAATTTTCCACTTTTCTTGGGCACTTTTTACGAACCTTTCTATGATCTGCAGTTGCTTCTATTGGCCGAAAACTGGCTCTTAGGGTCAAACTTTCAACAAGTTTCCTATCTTTTAGTTTTTCGGGCCTAAAACATGAGGGGTGTTACATAAAAAATTTGGAATTCATTAGATTCAGGACTATATAGTTAGAGAGTGGGGAGGGGTAAGACATGTCCTTATCTCACCCTTAAAAATATAAAAATTAGACTCAAAATAACTAAATATAGAACATAGGCTAGAAGGATATAGGTTTTGTCCTCGGATCATGAGGACTGAGTAATATGTTTGTGAAGCAAGCCGCATAAGAATGAAGAGGAGGATAGTCATTTGTCCTTACCTTGTGAGATAATGGATGCATAAATTATGTGTTAGTACTTTTAAATGCACTAGGTACGTAGGCATGTAGTACAGTAATAATCATATAGTCTAAAAGACTAAGTATATAAGAAAGTAAATGAGTAGTGTAAGAGTGAGAAAAGAGAAATCAATGTACTAATATGCCATAAGTGAAGTCATGCAAGAAATATAATAAGTCATACATACATTAGAGGTCACCAAAACTAATAATAAAGCCATGCAAGGTATAACATAGAATCTCAATATTGCCTATACATCAAAACAAGATCAGTCTACTTGCCAAGGTAGAATTCTAATATCATGACCCAGACCTAGGGTTTTAGAGTGATATGGCGAATGGAAACTCGAGAGTCCCCAAACAAGCCTCAAAATATCCATATTCACATCATCAATTTAGAAGAGTATACAAATAGTAAACATATAGCTCTAAAAGATAGGAAAGTAGGACTCACACTAGGGGGATATCATAGGGAAAAGGATTAACATGGATTCACATAACATGTAACACATAAATTCTATAGGGCAGGTAAGTACGACTCATTCTATGGGGGCAATTCGGGACTTAGGACTTTCACATTTCCACGTCAAAGTATACATACTTATTATAATTCTCATATTAATCCATAATAGTCATATCAAATAAATAACAATAATCATAAACTCCAAATACAACACATAACATATAGATTAGACAAGAGTCTACAGTATGTCCAACAATCCCTCTAGTCCTAAGATTGGACGGAGGCCAAGACATATACCGGGCTCACCCTCAAAGTAAATGACATAAACAAAACTTCATAGGTAGAGGAATGGTGGCTTGTTCTTATAAGATTGGACTCACCACAACAAATTTCTCAAATATGATCTTGATCTCAAATGGTAGATGAAGGTAGTCTCCGGTTCCTACATGATTAGATCATGCAGGCAAAAGTATGTGTTAATACATTTGAATGTACTAAGTATGTGGGCATGCAATGCATATGACTAATCAAAAACGCATTCAATGTTAGATGACAAGGGCATATAATATAAAAAAAGTATATATCCAAAGAAGAGTAGTATAATAATATGCCATGAAATTCATGATGCATGAAATATCATAATCCTCACATATAGTGGGGATGTTACTTGCCAAGGAAAGACCTTACTCCTCATTACGGGAACAACACCCATTTTGGAGAAGCAAACTCACCTTACTGGAACACCACCTATTTCGAAAAGTATTTCCATGCTTATTAACTCACTTTACGAGAACAACACCCATTTTGGGGAGTACCTTACCATACGAGAACAACACCTATTTCAAAAAGGATTTTCATAACATTCACTCACCTTACAAAAACAACACCCATTTCAAAGAGTAGCTTAACTTACAAGAACAACACCCATTTTGGAAAGGATTTCATAATATTCACTTACCCTACCGGAACAACACCCATTTTGGAAAGGATCTCCACCATATTCATAATCATCCACAAATGGCATAAACAATCGTTGCTAGGTTATGCATTCTTTCAAAGAGGCAAAGTCATTCTGAATCATTTTTATGCATACTTAGGCTTAAAGGTAAAATCCCAATTCAATTCATACTTGCATGCATATGAGTAGGTCTTTCTTAACCATACTTTCCTCAAAATCACATTCATCAACATAATTGGGTCTTAACCGACTTCATAATCTTCACAAAATCCGATGTTCATGAATGCATATGCCATGAATGATGAAATAATAGAATGGACAATAGAGACTCCATCTTAAATCAATAATTCAATATGAAATTCAAATAAATCCATGAGTAAAATCCACATTCAAATCACATATTAGATTACTCATGCTTAAATCAAACTTTAAAGGGACAATGCATATTTAAATATTCATAATAATCATGTAATTCAACATATTAGGGCTTAAA
>JAOTQJ010160787.1:11859-28052 GCA_025642045.1 Solanum sejunctum | reverse complement strand
ACAAAGCCTTCATAAGCATTAGACGCCCATATCACCCATTAACACGAGAATCAAGCACTTTCAAGAATTGACGCTACCTTGACCAAACCATACCAAGATTTATTCCCATACTATTAGTACATGTAAAATGTGAGGTGTTACAGTTAATTAATCTAAGAATTTCTAGTCCTATATTGAAAGAAATATAACCTGAGTTTTACACTACGTATAGTTATATGAACTCAGAATGAGCCTTGAGAAATGAGGGAGATTGTACTTCACTATGAAAGTCCTCAGATAAGGTTTATCGATTGAATCATGCTAATGATCTTTCGTTACAAGCCCCTTTAAGTGATTTTGCTTTCCAATATTGATAAGAATATCGATAGTGGTAGAAGAATAATGATTGATGAGAGAGAATAAGTGTTCTTGATTCTGATAATGAGGTGATGTCATTTCCTTTAAGATTATAAACGTGCAGGAGGAGTTAGAGAGATTGTGATGAGTCTAATAGATAAGCAAAGAGAATCCTATGATAAGAGTGCATACGATTGAGGGTGTAGATGTGCTATGGTAGGTTGAAGATCCTCTAGTGATATAAACATTAAATAGGTTGTGAAATGGTTAGAGTGCTAGGCTTGAATGTGTGGTTCCATTATGTGAGTGTATTAAACTGATTAGAATGAGTTATATTCTCTAAGTAAAATCACTACAGAGATATAAGATATAGATTTCAAAGGGTTAGATTGGTGTAAGTATGATCATCCTAGTACTAGCACCTTTAGATTTAGGGTTAGGCTTGAATAAAAGAGGAGGAGGTAGTTAGATGGAGATTTGAATAAGAGCTATGAGCTTAGTGCTTTGTAAAAGAGCATGATTGAGGTGGGGAGTTGAGTTTGAGAGTGTCCACAGAGTCTTGTATATCACGATGGTCCCCTTTCTAAATTAAATTAATGGCTTTCTTTCTGAATTCGAAAGATTGATCATCGAGATATTACAAATGATTTGAAATGATAGAGTTTTGATGCTCCATTCATGTCTAATGGTAAGAATGTCAAAGATAATATCTCTGTCCTTGATCTGAAACTAGTTAGTTCATTCTGAGTTGATGTGTCCATTCCTGAGTCTGAGTAGAGTTTGTTGAGATTGATGAGGAGTTGAGAGTTTGAATCATTGAGTGAGTTTTAAGATGAGTCTTGAGAACATTCATGCCTTGATGTCTACCTCTACTCATTATTCGAGGATGAATGATTCCAAGGGGATATAATGTAACACCCGCCAAAATTACAAAAATACTCCTAGAAGAGAGATATGTACATAACGCATTTTCCTATGCTCCGATGAAAAATTCGATGCCAGATTTGCTATCAACATGAAAAATTAAGCAAGTGGTCTAGGTTGATTTTTAGAGAAACCAAATCAAAAGATAATTTTTTGATACGAAAATAAATTTCAGAATGAGTGCACGACAGGAGTGTGACACGCACCTATCGCAGACCAACACTTGGCTTTATTCCAGAAACTTTATAAGGGATTAGAAACCTTATTCAAAGAATTTTTAGTAAAAATATAGAAAATAACCCCTGTTTGCGTCACGAACCCCATGTCCTGAGACTGATTTTTTTTTAATTTCATAAGGGGCATTCTAGACCTTTCTAAACCCCTCCTAGACTTAATATATGATCAAAATGGATCGTTTTAAGTGTAAAAAGAGTTTTAAACCCCATTCTAACGCCTTTCTAAGTCCTTGAAAAAAACTAGCGCTATAGAGAAGAGAAGATAAGCATAAAATTGAGGAGTTTGAAGAGAGTTCTTGAGGTTGATTGTCCAAAGCTTCAATCCAGGTATGTAAGGTTAAACGAAAGCATGGGATTGTTCTCCCATGTGGCCCATAAATAGTCATAGATGAATTGATGCGTCCCTATACATGCTTCTTGGATTATTTCTTGAATATTTTCTTGAAAATTATATTTATTACATGTATTTTCCTATGTTGATGATCATCATAAACTTGTTTTCTTGAATTGAATACTTTTCATGAGATATTATATAATCCTATATGTTAACTTTTAAAAGCATCCATTAATGAACCTGAGGATTGATTTTAGAGCCATTATTTGAGAATGTCGATTGTGATTGTGATATGAGAATGATAGTAAGTTGATAGAACTTGATAGTCCTTTGAGTATTGTCCATTTGATTATTCGTTAATGATTGTCCAAAGCTTTGGGCTAATGAATGAGATGATGAGAGTCTCTATGAGACTGATTGAGTAATGAGTGTCTCTATGAGGCCGACTGAAATTATTTGATTGGATTGGTTATCTTATGAACATTGAGTTTTAGGAGGAGTATCGAACACTAAAATGAGTAAGAGTAAAACCAACCTGCACTCATTAACTACATTGCCAAGCGTACGTGAAAATTAGAACCATCATATTACATTAAGGTTCCCTCTTGATAGAGTCCCTAAAACAATAGAGGACTTATTGATTTGATGGGATCCCTAGTGGATTTGATTCATTCTCTACCTGGTAAGTACTGAACGATTGTGGTAACAATGACGACTTATTTTATAATCACTGTCTTATAAGTGATTGTTGTTGGATAAGAGAAACTCCCATATAGTTTCCACATTGATTACTCTAAGTCTAGAGGAGATGAGATGAGGTGAGTTGAGTTGAGTTCCTTTGAGATGAGTTTGATTTGATTAATGAGGTCTGATTGGTGATGGATCACTTGTCTACTCTTTATTCTTGCTTTAGATAGACACTTGATATTCAGATTTGGTTATTATTTTGAGTTGATGTTGTTTCATATTATTCTACTTGTTTCTACTTTATTTAGCTATTTTACATACTGTACATTTCATATAATGACGCCACTCTACTCTGTATTATTTCATGATGCAGATACAGGTGTTAGGGATCATTAACAGGCGCATCATTAAGGATCTGAGACATTCAGCTGATTGGTGAGACTCCCTTACTTCAGAGGATTCATTATCTTTATCTTGTCTTGCTTATAGAGTTAGATCTGATTAGCTTTATTTTAATTTGAGGTTTCCATGGGTCTGTAATTGTCACAACCCAAAAATAGACGTGATATCACTTGTTCAATCCCACCAAAACAAGTCAGCCTTAACCCAAAGATAAATAAAAATAACATGCGGAAGTAACTAAATAGGATAGATAACTGAAACTAAAAATCTCCACAATTTAAATACCGTCCAAAGATTGGTTGTCAAGTGTGCAAGCTACTAGAGATATAGAGATATCAAAGAAATACGAGTCTAAAGTGTCTTTCTTCTCGAATAGAACAGAGCACTAAAGAAATAGGAACAAAAGGGTCAGCCAGATAACAACAGATACCTCTCTAAATCTCCGAGAAAGCCTTAGATAATCAAGGAAAACACTACTCACTGTCCGAGCTCAGACTCTACACAAGTATAAAACAAAGGGGTAAGTACCAAAAGCAACATGATACCCAGCAAGTCAACTAACTAAACAAAGTTAGTCCAATAATATACACAAACTCCTTTCGTTCAACCTACCTCCACAAGTACAACCTATATAGAAAATCAGCCAGCCTTGTAATATATAATACACAGTAGAAGTAAGTTTTAGTATACTACAGTTCCAAGTCACAAGTCACAAGTGATAACACAATCAATTATAGAAAGAACATCATGCCACACAGGAATATGCAAGGATAAGATGCAATGCTTATATAATGATGTCAGGCATAATGATGCATGTCTGTCCTACTAATCCACATCCGCTGTCTCTTAGTCCGGAACCCATGGGGGACTCTTAGTCCATCCATCTATCGCGACATGCGACATGACTCTCAAATCATAATATCTTCAAAATATAATATCTATCACGGCGTGCAATATGTCCCTCGAAATAGTACATCTTCTTTACTTCTTATTCTTTTTCAATTCACATAACAAGAATCAATACAAATGGGCATGTTCATACAACAATGAGGAGATGACAACTATTAATACAACTCATAACACCATAATGGTGATACAACATCAACAATACATCTCAAAACAGAATTTTCATCATTTAGTCACCTTTTCAATTCAAGTGTTACAACACCACAGAAACTCACATTTACACTTAATCACTCCCATTTTCATTATATTATAACTATTTCATGCATCACACATAGAAGAAAATAAGATTTGATAATTCTACGAGAATTACAAAGTTTTGAAAGTTCACTTGCCTTATTCAAATCACGATCAATCAAACACTTGAGCCTTTCCCTTTCAAATAGAATCTGAAGCACCACGATCTAATCAATTAAGAATTCACAATAAGAATTCAAAACTAACAATTCCATATTACTATACATTTAGCTTAGATACAAAACTAACCAACTTCATAGTAAATTCCCAAAATTTCAAGCCTAGGGTTAAGTTTCAGTTTCTCCAATATTAGTACAATTCTTATACGTATGTATATATACACCCAAAGTCAGATAAACAAAGAACCAAAAGTACTGGGCAAAAGTATGCAAATAGAGATTCTTGTAATGTTGAAAGAATAGCCCATCTAAGAAGTACTATTGTTGCTGCAAACAATTTAAAATCACAGGTTAAGAAACTTATATATATATTTAAATGTTTTCCAGTTGATAACCACGAAAAAAGGCATACTATGTATTTTATATATTAGTAACAACCCTCCAACCAGAGCATTGGAATATGGAATCAATTGACAACAAGATAATGAAGCCATCTACATGGCTCCTAATACGGGTGGGCCTCTATGTTAGACATGATTTTCATTAATTCTCAACTCACACCCTTAATTCCTTAAACAACCATAATAATTATAATAGCCAAATTTACATAAGAGGTATCCTACAACTTAGTAATAGGACGTACCTAAAGTAACCCTTTGTTTGCAGTTCTGTGTGTAACGGATGTAAAGAAACCTAAAGCCTTCTCTTTTTCTTTTATTTTTCAGACTAATTAAGTTTTAAAAGTTTTGTAATTTATTCTAAAATATATGGACTAAGGGGTATAGGAGGTTAAGTAAATTAACATTTAACCCCCCATTTATATTAGTTATTCACAACTTACCAATAAATTAAATAATCTTAATTATCAAACAGTCCAAAGTATCCATTTAAAATTTTTCGATATAAATTTTATAGGAAATCAAGAGGACCAATTTTAAAAAATGAACTAACAGGTCATTGCTTTATCCACCACTAAAAATCATGTTTATCCTTGAATAAAGGTAAAAGAATGTACCTGAAACTTCAAAGAGATAAGGGTACTTTGCACGCATGTCAGACTCCATCTCCCAAGTCGCCTCTCTAACGGGTTGATTCTTCCATTGCACCTTCACGGAAGCAATCTCTTTGTCTCTAAGCTTTCAGACCTCTCTATCTAATATAGCTATAGGCTCCTCCTCAAATGACAACTCTAGACTCAACACAACTGAATCAAATGAGAGTATATGAGACTCGTCCGACACATACTTTCGAAGCATGGAGACATGAAATACGAGATGTACAGATGATAAGTTTGGTGGCAAGGCCAGTCTATAGGCCACCTCTCCAACTCTCTCCAAACTCTCAAATGGGCCAATAAATCGAGGGCTAAGATTTTTGTTCCTACTGGATCGTATAACATCCTTCATAGGTGACACTCTAAGCCAAACACGATCTCCCTTCATAAACTCTAGTGCTCGAACCCTTCAATCTGCATAACTTTTCTGTAGACTCTAAGCAGTCAATAACCTACCCTGAATCATACGGACCTACTCTATAGCATCTCTAAGAAAGTCTACATCTAACTAGTCTGTCTCAGTAGCATCAAACTAATCAATAGGAGATCTACACCGTCTGCCATACAAAGCCTAGAATGGAGCCATCTAAATACTGGAGTAATAACTATTATTATAAGAAAACTCTACTAAGGGCAAATGTTGGTCCCAATGGGAACCAAAATCAATCACACACGCTCGAAGCATGTCCTCTAAAACCTGAATAGTCCGCATAGACTGTCCATCTGTCTGAGGGTAAAAGGCTGAGCTCATATCCAGCTGAGTACCTAGTCCATGCTAATGTGAAGTGAAGAGTGAACCACGATAAAAAATGATAGAAACAGGCACACCATGCAATCTAACTTTTAGACTAATGTAAAGCTTACAACCTCTCTACTGTATACTTAACCTTGATAGGAATGAAATGGGCAGACTTAGTCAATTGATCCACGACTACCCAGATAGAGTCATAACCATCCATGGTAGTAGGCAGACCAACCACAAAATCCATGGTGATCGGCTCCCACTTCCATGTAGGAATGGGCATCCTCTGGAACTCACCCTAGGTCGTTGGTGCTCACACTTCACCTGCTGACAAGTCAAACACTTAGCCACAAACTCTGAAATATCCTTCTCCATACCACCCCATACTGCTGACTTAGGTCATTATACATCTTTGCTGCTCCTGAATAAATGGAATAACGAGTACAATGAGCCTCCTCAAGAATCAATCTAATCAAATCACCTACCTTAGGCACACAGACTCGACTTCGAATCCTTAAAACACCATCAGGATCAAGCACTGCTTCCTTAGTCTCTCCTATGGTCACTTTGTCTCTGATAAGACACAACTTCTAGTCTTCAAAATAATGCTCTCAAATCTAGTCCATCAAGGAAGAACGACCCTCAATGAAAGCAAGTACACTGTCCTTATCAGAAAATTGTAACCTGACTAGGCCTTAGCTAGATGTTGAACATCCCTAGCCAAAGGTCGCTCCTTTACTCGAATGGTGGTTAGATTCCCCATGCTAAAAATCTTTCTACTCAAGGCATCATCCACAACATTAGCCCTCTCCGAATGATATAAAATGGTCAAATCATAGTCTTTTAACAACTCCATCCACCTATGCTGCCTCAAGTTTAAATCCCTTTGACTGAATATATACTGAAGACTTCTATGATCAGTGATGACCTCACAATGTACAATATATAAGTAATGACGCCACAATTTAAGCACAAAAATCACAGCTGCTAGCTTTAAGTCATGGATAAGATAATTCTTCTCATGAACCTTCAATTATCGAGAAGCATAGGCAATTACTTTACCCTTTTGCATCAATACACCACCTAAAGTCACTCCTAACACATCACAATATACTATAAAGTCCATACCTATCTTAGGAAATATCATAATGGGAGTTGAAGTCAATAGAGTCTTGATCTTTTGGAAGCTCGCCTCATACTAATCTGACCAATGGAAGGCTATATTATTCTGAGTCAACCTAGTCAATAAGCTTGCGATGCAAGAAAAACTCTGAATGAACCATCGATAGAACCCAGCTAACCCAATAAAATTGTGAATCTCGGTAGCTGAAGTAGGCCTTGTCCAACCTTTAACTGCCTCTACCTTAGCCGGATCTACTCTAATCCCCTCCTTGGACACCACATGCCCTAAGAATACCACCAAATCAATCCAGAACTTACACTTATAGAATTTTGCATATAATATTTCCTCCTTTAGCATTTGTAGTACTACCCTCAAGTGACGAACATGATTAGGTTCAGTGTTGGAATATAACAAGATGTTATCAATGAATACTACCACAAAAGAATCCAAGTATGGACGAGACACCCTACTCATGAACTTCATGAATGCTGCAGGGGCATTAGTCGACCCAAAATACATTACAAAAATTCATAGTGATCGTAATGGATTTGAAAAATTATCTTAGGGACATCAGATGCTCTATTTCTCAACTGATGATAACCAGACCTTAAGTCAATCTTAGAGAACAAAGCTGGTCCCTAAAGTTGATCAAACAAGTCATCAATACGAGGAAGAGGATATTTGTTCTTGATAGTCACTTTGTTCAACTATCTGTAATCAATACACACCCTTATGGACCTATATTTCTTTTTCACAAACAAGACTGGGCACCCCAAGGTGACACACTAGGACGGATAAACCCTTTGCTATGCAAATCTTAAAGTTGCTCCTTTAATTCCTTTAACTTAGCATGAGCCATTCGATATGGAGGGATGAAAATAGGCTTTGTGCCTGACTCTAGATCAATAGGAAAGTCAGTATACCTATCGGGAGGAATACCTAAAAGGTCAGTAGGAAACACATCGACAAACTCTTGAACCATAGGAATAGACTCCATAGAAGATAGATCAACATTAGTATCCCGAATGAAAGCCAAGTACGACAAGCACCCCTTATCAATCAATTTCCGAGCATGGATGTAAGAGATGACTTTGCTTGGATAAGAACCACTATCACCGTTCCACTCAATCTTTGGTACCCCAAGCATAGCTAAGGTCACAGTTTTTGTATAACAATCAAGTATAACATGACATGGAGAAAGCCAATCCATCCCTAAGATAACATGAAATCATATCTACCAAAGTATCATACCCAACTGTAGAAACAACATAGGATCGATACACTCGATCCACCACTAAAGGCTCACTTACTTGTGTAGAAACATGAATGGGTATAGGCATATGATCACATAGCAATTCGAATCTAGATGAAAAGTAGGAGGACATATATGAGTAGGTAGATCCAAGATCAAATAATACAGAGGTAGATCGATAATAAACCGGGATAATACCTATGATTACTGCATCAGAAGCCTCTGCCTAGGGCCTCCCTAGAAATGCATAACAATGTGATCCCCTACCACTGCCTGTCGGAGCAATGCCTTTGCCCCAACTTTGTGGAACTATGGCACCACTCGCTCTTCTACCTAAAGTACAACCACCTCTATCTGTCTGAGCTCTACTTCGCCCTCTGTATGGTGGTGGTGTCGATGCTCTAATCTGAACTGAAGAACTACGATGGGGCCCAACTTGTCTCCTTGTTAAGGGACACTATCTTATCATATGATCAGGATCTCCACAACCACAATAAAATCTCTGACTCTGAGATTGACGTGTTGATCCTGACAAACTACTATAGTTGTCTCACCTTGTAGACCCATGATATATCTGACCACCCTCAAAAGTAGGTAAATGATTCATGAACTGGTCCTCAATACTGGGATGAGCCACCTCCTCTAGAGAACCCTCTACCTCCAGATAAGGTACCAGAAAACTGACCGAATGTATGGGCCATCTTAGGGTCCCCAAACTCTTCTCTCGCTATAAGCTCTGCCTCCTTAGCAGCACTCACAATAGACTGGAAAAAGGCTCTATCTCTAGATACTTTGAACACTTCCTGTCGAATAGAATAGGTCAATCCTCTCACAAACCTCCAAATTTTCTCTGTCTCATCTGGAATAATGGTTGCAGCATGTCTAGATAACTGACAAAAATGGGTCTCATACTCGGTGATTGATAAGTTGTCCTGCCTCAAACTCTCGAACCTCAAGCGACTCTCTTCCCTCATGCTCCAAGGGATAAATCGATCATTGAAAGCACCAGAGAACATCTCCTAAGACACTGTGGGAGATCCCACTGGCAAAGATCCTGAATATGTCCTCTACTATTCTTTAGCTAACCCACGAAGCTGAAGAGTAACATATCGAACCCCGTGTGACTCAGCTAAGCCAACAATATCCAACAGCTCTCTACATCGATCATTGAAAGCACCAAAGAACATCTCCTAAGACACTGTGGGAGATCCCACTGGCAAAGATCCTAAATATGTCCTCTACCATTCTTTGGCTAACCCACGAAGTAGAAGAGTAACATATCGAACCCCGTGTGACTCATGTAAGCCAACAATATCCAACAGCTCTCTACAAGTAGTCAGAAACTCATGACCATCCTCTGTCCTCCCACCCTAAAATTGAGGTGGGTTCATCTTCCTAAACCTCTTATAGTATGCATCGCGATGTGTTACACGTCCCTTGAAATAGTACATCTTTTTTAATTCTGATTTTTTTTCAGTTCACATAACAAGAATCAATGCAAATGGGCATGTTCATACAATAATGAGGAGATGACAACTTTTAATACAACTCACAACACCATAGTGGTGATACAACATCAAAAATATATCTCAAAACAGAATTTTCATCATTTGGTCACCTTTTCAATTCAAGTGTTACAACACCACACCAACTTCCATTTACACTTAATCACCCCATATTCATGATATTACAACTATTTTGTGCATCACACATAGAAGAAGGAAGATTTGGTAATTCTACGAGAATTACAAAATTTTGAAAGTTCACTTGCCTTATTCAAATCACAATCAATCAAACACTTGAGCCTTCCCCTTTCGAATAGAATCTGAAGCACCACGATCTAATCAATTAAGAATTCACAATAAAAATTCGAAATTAACAATTTTCATATTACTATACGTCTAGCTTAGACCAAAAACTAACTAATTTCATAGTAAATTCCCAAAATTTTAAGCCTAGAGTTAAGTTTTAATTTCTCCAACATTAGTACAATTTTTATATGTTTGTATATATACATCCAAAGTCAAATAAACAAAGAACCAAAAGTATTGAGCAAAAGTATGCAAATAGAGAGGCTTGTAATGTTAAAAGAATAGCCCATCTAAGAAGTACTATTGTTGCTGCAAATAATTTAAAATTATGGATTAAGAAACTTATATATATAATAAAATATTTTCCAGTTGATAACCATAAAAAAGGACACATTATATATTTTATATATATTATTAACAACCCTCCAACCAGAGGTAATGGATGTAAAAAACCTAAACCCTTCTCTTCTTCTTTTATTTTTCAGACTAATTAAGTTCTAAAAGTTTTATAATTTATTCTAAAATATATGGGCTAAGGGTATAGGAGGTTAAGTAAATTAACATTTAACCCACCATTTATATTAGTTATTCACATCTTACCCATAAGTTAAATAATCTTAATTATCAAACAGTCGAAAGTACCCATTTAAAATTTTTTGAGATAAAGTTTATAGGAAATCAAGAGGACTAATTCTCAAAAATGACCTAACGGGTCATTACAATAATTGACACTGCTTGATAGTGATAGAAGCTTCATAAACTAGAGTCGAATGTTGATGTAAGACTTGTTGAGCTAATTTTTTTACTAGCCTTTTTATTTGATATATTATTTGAGATTAGATGTGCACATTACTTTCCTTAGTCTTCCGCCGGTTGTCTTGAGTTGTTTGATTGAATGAATGCGATGAGGCCAAGTGATTCGATTGGGAACTAGCAATAGTCTCTTGGTGTCGGCGACGTCTAAGGTAATCTTTCGGGGAGTGACATGGATGTAATATTTTGATGTCTGAATTTATTTGAGCACAGTATTTTCAATGTGATGTATAAATTTATATATAAAAAGTCAAAATAATTATAAAAAATAGTATTATATGATTCATGATTTTAAAAATACTAGTTTAGTGTACGTGCTTTGCACGTATGCCTTGTGTCAATCTAAAAATTATATAAAAATAGTACTTGTCATTGAAATAAACTACAATATTTATATAAATAAAATTAAATAAATGTTCTTAATTTGATGCAATAGTTTAAGCTTATTATGAAAGGGCAAAGATAAAAAAATCAATTTAATTACTAAAACATAGAGATATGTTAATTATTTATGAATATATAAAGTTGAATAGTTAGAAGTTAAATTATTAATTGATTAAAATTTAATTTTTAAAAAGACTCTTAAATATAAAAAAAGTAGTTTAATGTTTTACCATAATTTTTTAATTACTCTTTTTTTTAAAAAAACAATTCTATATTACAAAATTTTATTAATAATATTTTTTCCTTTTTCATTCATAGCCTAGAAAATTATTTATACAAAATTGTCTTTTTACTGTTTTCTTCAAATTACTATTTAATTTATCTTTATTATATATACTAAATCCTACAATATATGGAGTCCTAAAATATAAAAAGAATCTCAATTCATCAAAAGTCCTTACAATAAACAAAATTATTTTTTTGCATTTTCTAATTATTATTTATTACTATCTTTATTATATTTAATTTTCACTATAATATGTAAATTTTGAACGTTTATGGCATCCCAATCATTTTTTTTAATTATTATTTAATTTCACTATAATTATAGATCAATAAACAAAATAAGATATACATATTATTGATGTATGAATTTGAGGGAGGAAGGAAGTATCTTAAAATTCCTTTTCAAATTTCGATTGCACAAATTTTCAAAGCAAATACAATTAAAATAATAAGATCTCTTTACAAATTTTAATTCTTCTCCAAAAAAAAAAATCTTCAAATCAAATATGATTGAAGAAACAAAATTTCTTTGTATATTTTGATTGTTCTCTGAAAAAACAATCTCCAAACTATGTTGAAGACATTTTATGCTAATCTTTGTTCCACCAATTTCTAGTAAATTCCTGTCGTATAAAATAATTTGCGTAGCAATTTTTGTGACTTCATGCTAATAATAAGCATCATAAGACTGAGTAAATCCTAATTTTAATGGCTTAGCATCAAAGTTTATTCTTGAACTAATTTAGACATTATATTTCTTTGGTTATCTACCAGCAGAGAAATAAATAATTGCTACGTTTAAGAAATAAACAATGATACTAAGCTATAAAGGCAATCTAAAGCCAGTGAAAAGGACTAAATCTCTCAAGAATTTAATCATATGTTATGAATCAAGTCAAATTCAATATGAATACCAAGGTCATACAAGTAGTTAATTATTTTTATGGTAATAGAGCATAAAACCAACCTCAACCCATGTGATGAGTTGTTCTTAAAAAAAAAAAAATCAAAAGGTACAGCGTAGTTCTTCTTCAACTTTAAGATAATTTTTATTTATTTTTTGCTCTGACCAAAATTAAGACAATTTAATCACTATACAAAATAAATCTTTTTATAGAAGTGTATTTATAAACTAAGAAGAATTTGATTTGAATTAGGGCATATATTATTTGTACGGGTTTTTTTTTTCATTTACGGCAAATTTGTTAGTTTTTGGTCTTACCAAAAATAAGGCAGTATTTAACCTTCTACGACAGTTATTCTAAAAAATAAGACAATGTTTTACTTTGCCAAAAAGAAGCCATATTTTTTCCATACAGTAATATTTTATTTTTTTTTCTAGATCAATTCTATTTTAGTTGGAAAAGGATTTGAATAAAGAAGATTTAGAAATCTGTCTATGGCCAGAAGTCCTTATTTTATCATATTTTAAAAAATAATGTTATACATATAATTAAATAATAATTTTAAAAAAATAGTGAAAAGACGATTTTATCTAAAGTAAAAGTCTTTCAATAAAGACAAAAAAGTCCAATCAACTTTATTAAAGACCTTCACATTTTTAATATAGTATAGATATAAATAATAAATTCAATAACAATAATCTTAAAAGTCTGAAACTCAGACAAAATTTTGATTTTACCTTTTACTCCTAGCACGTATTTACTTGGTCCAGGAAAAATAGGATTTTAAGTAGCCAAGGTTCAAACTCTCAAGAGGCTCTTGTTTTATACACACACACACACACCCATCGCACTGATCGAATAAAGATGGATTAATGCATTGATAATCTATTAAATTTATCAATAAATTTTGTTTAGCATTTCAATTATAATTTATTTTAATTAAACAACTAAGTATGTAATAAAATATTTTATTAAAAACTTTTAGTTTAAATTTTGAATATTTTTTTTCACGTGTTGTTAATTTTCAAGTGTTTAGTATAAAAATAAATTAACTAATAAAACATGTCATCTTCTTTAATGTTTACTTGAAGGTCTATTACTTATTGATGCTAGTTCGCATAACAAAAGAAGATGATATATTTTAAATGATTGACTTGTCTATATAACTATCATGATCCATTCCATCGAGCCGTACAGATTCCAACTCTAACATCTAGATAGAAAAACTCTTTCAACAATTTTAGAAATAGGTCAATGAGGATATTAGGAAAAGCATAAGAAATCTCCTTCATACTTTAAAACAATTATGAAAGTACAAAGAAAGTCTTTTGAAAATACAAAGAAACACCTCGGAAGGATCTAGTCTAAACAAGTCCAACAACTATTAAGAGAGTGTAATATACGAAAAATGAAGACACAACTTCTGCCATAATTAAGGAAAAGATGAGTAGAAGTTGTCAGATATCATCATTATCTTCATCTAAAAAAATCACTATGTTGCAACTATACTACATTAAATGGTGTAGCAATAATAATATCCATATAAATAGTACATATTGATAGGCATCATTAGTCAACCCAAATTCACCACATCATATAGAAAAGAAATATTCAGAGAAAATATGCAATATGAAAAATGAGATCTTATTATTATGCTCCAACATATGAAAAATGATCCAGTTCAAACCTAGTCACCATGCCCTAGCCATCCCGGTGACACTATCCATCCTAGCTTCCTACCTTTTTCAGCTGTCAATTCTATCATTGATCATTCTACTTCCTTATCCATATTAAGGCTTTTTGAAGTCTACCTTTTATAATATACTAAGACTTCCAAAGCCTAATATTTTATGCGCACTAAGGCTTCTCAAGTCTAACACTTTATACACACTAAGAATTTTTAAGTCTTAACACTTTATAGGCATTAATACTTTCCAAGCATAACACTTGCTTGAGTTCCTCATCTTTCATGTAACCTGGATTACTCAAGGATCTTTAAGACATAGACTAGCTACTTAACATGCCATCCTGAGCTACGCAAGAACTATCTCAACATTTAAACACAATAATTCGATCACTCATACACTAATCTAACACGTATAACAAGTTTGCAACGTATTTAGACTCCGATTTTCAAGTCTTGGCTTAATGAACACATTAAACATGTTATGCATGATCATATTACGCAAGAAATTGATACATAATTAAATCTGTACCAAGCATGATATCATAGTCAATCTGTCGATAATCTGTGCCAAACATGATATTCGATCCAACCGATGATATCATGTACCATAATCACAAATACTATGAATAGCAATTATACTTATACACCTAAATAAACATAGTGATTGCATGGGAGTGACAATATTTATCATTTCAACATGTTCTTCCCTTTTTTCTAATCATATGTCATGCATACAATATTAATAAAATAGTTGACAAGCATATATAGAATAAATGAAAAAGTAACAATCAATCAATCATGTTCTTTAATGGAACTCACGCATAAATTTTTAGTGTATCAGCATGGTTCAATTGTTAGTGTACTAGGTTGTATTCGATTCAAATGCATCGATGTGGTACCCGATTCAATTGTATTGATATAATATCCAATTTAAATATATCAGCATGGTACTCGATCTAATTATATCGATATAATCTATTTTAAATATATCGGAATGGTACATGATGCAAATGTATCGACGTGGCATACAATCCAATAACCAACACACAACATAATTACAATCATAATGCAACAGTTACACCTAAAGCTACAAGTAAGTTAAATAGGATCATTTGCATGCAATTATTAATATGAAGTCATTTACATTCACTTTTTATTTTCTTAATATGCATTATACAAGTATTTCATATGGAGCAATCAACATGAACACACTCATATATACACACTCACATACATACACAGACTTATATACGCATAGTCCAATACTAGACCTCCTTATGAGTACACATTTGTTTCCACGAGTTACCTCCTCAATCTCATGAATTAGATGTTCTTTTTGTTCATTCTATTTTCTCTCAATTACCACAAGTCTTAGGTTCTTATTATAACCCAAAAATTTTTACACATATATTTACAAGGACTATTAACAATTTCAACAAGAAATATTGATGTCAAAAATCAAGAACTAGACAATCATCGATAATCACAATATAAAATCATAAGCTACATAGTACATTCATGTCATGAACAAGAATAACAACGCATGTAGCCATTCAGACTTCGTGTTCGAAGTCCTACGCATGATGTCTTCCATCAATTTATAATATATTATTCAAAGGGGTAGGTGATCTATAGCTACTCAGTTGGGAAAACTTTGCCTACCTAGGTGTCAAGTGTTTGTTGTAGAAGTCTAATCACGAACTTTGATTCCGAGAAATTTTAGCTTATTCTCGATCTAAAACAAATACAAGTGCACCAATCAATGATAACAATGGCATAGTATATTCAGATTATAACTTAATCTCAAATCTCAGGCCAAATTCATGATTATTTACTCAAAGAAGAACTTTTTTTCATAATTAATTCAGGTTAAAATCCTTCTCTCCCATGACCTTCCTT
>JAOTQJ010160787.1:0-11849 GCA_025642045.1 Solanum sejunctum | reverse complement strand
CCCCCCCCCCCCCCCCCCCCCCCAAAAAAAAAAAATAATCAATGTTTCCATAATAGATTCTAAGGTACAAAATCAACTTACAAGTTAAGAGAGTAATCAACTTACAAGTTAAGAGAGTAATCAACTTACTAGGGATGGGCAAAAAAAATCGAAAAATCATAAAATCAAATCGAACCAAACTAATTTGATATTTCGGTTCTTTTTTTTTAAATTTTGACTCTTGGATTCAGTTCATGGTGCAAGGGTTCCGAAATCACGGTGCACCGATAAACTGAAGTTTATTATATTAATATATATTTCTAAATTTTTATTTGTCAATATTAACCCAAGCCCAACCCAGTTTTAACCCAAACCCTTTTGAGTTTTTCCTCTTTCTCCCGCTTTGCATTTTACAATTCAGTGATCAAGTCGAAAGTTTCCTTTCCCCTTCTTTGAAAAGTAAAAACTGAAAATGAAAGTGGAGTTGAAACTGTAGTGAAAAACTAAAAATAGCGAGCTGTTTCAATGCTACTGGAGCCTGGAAAATTGGAAGATGGTGAGCTGCTACTGCTTAGTGCCTACTGGAAAATGGCTATTAGCTGAAAATGGTTACTTGTGAACTGCAAAGTGCAAACTCAAAAGTGCAAAATTATAAATGCAAATTGAAAATTGAAATGTGAAAATTGCAAATTGAAATTGCTTTTATATTATTTTTACTCAGCACCAAGAAACTATTTTAAATACATCGAAATAAACTGAATCGAACCGATCTAGTTTGGTGTGGAGTATGGTGCTCATTTTGAAAAAATCAAACACCAAAAAATTAAACCAAACATCAATAACATCGAATCGAAGAACCAAACGTCCACCCCTACAACTTACCTTTTGCAAAAGAATTGGTTAAAAATAACAGAAAATGAAGTTGAAGATTTGAGTGATTATGAAATTTCTTTACTATTGATTTCGTGATTGGGCCACCGACCCACTATAGCAATTCCGCATAGCAGGATTGCTAGATTTGCACAACCTATGAATTTATTTAATCGAGGAACAAGTTTACAGATGTATTTTCAGAAAGTAAAGACTGAAGAGAACACAGTATTCTTACGTGAAAACACCCATCTCACGAAAGGTGAAAAACCATGACCTGTATCTCTACAGGAATTTTCTTCAACTTCACTAAATAAAAATGAGCCTCAACAAAAATATTACAAGATCCTAGTAATCTAAGACACAACAAACTTCAAAATGAATCATAACTACACATAACCCTCCGCCCCTCCCCAAGGCTTATGTTCCTCAAGTCTTTGAGTTGCCCTCAACTTGAAGACTATACCAAATCTCAATTTATAGATTATTGAGCTAAGTATAATAACATGACTCAACAAGAATGAAATAATTAACTTCCTAGACTTAAACTCAATCAATGAAATTAGATCATCTAAATGAATCTTCAAGACTCTAAGCTTGACTGACTTTTTTTTTTTTGCTTTTTTATCTGGATAATGAACTCTAAATGTTTTTCGATTTTTAATCCAGTTGCTGAGGAGATCTACTCTCGTTCAAACTGCTCAGTTCCCGCCTCAAGCTTCAGTAGAGTTTTTCTTCACTTGGACTCCTTCTTCACACCAACTTCTTTGATAGCCTATATTTTCTGAATTGAGTTCCTACTTTAATGTTGCAACCTTATCATCAAGTGTTCCATTCATTCTGCATCTCGCTGTATCTTGTCTTTTTCTCCCTGAGATAGTACAATGAAAGACTTGATCGACCAACATGTTTTATGATCCTATGTCCATCATCAAAGCTTCATTTGACTCAACATATTCCCCTTTTTTTATGATGACAAACATCATGAGTATCAACATCCATCCATCTCTCCTGAAGCTACTAAGAAAGAGCCTTAAGAATGAAACAGGTCAAATAAGGGTTATAAATGTTGCACAACTCATATATGGCTTCCCTATTTTGAAAAAAAACAACTTTAGAATAACCATACTAAACCTGAGTACACATAAGCAAAATCCACATAGTAATCACCAAGAAACAGAGTGAACCAAGAACAAATTGTATGCATTAGAGATAGAAAAATTACATGTAAGAGCATCATACAAGAAGGCTTATGAAGAAAAAAGAAAATAAACTGGAAACAAACGTTAAGCATCCTAAACATGGTGATAGATAATATGAGCAAGTCTCAAAAGAATAGAAACATATCAAAGAAACAGGCCATGTGGAGGAGGTAGTGAAGGGAATCAACAAGGATAGCTTATGGACAATCTCAGCATATGCAGCATGTTCCTTGTTCAGCCTATCCTCAAGGTCAGAGATCATGGCAAGTAGAGCACTTATCTCCTAGGCAACCTGATGGGCAGTGATTAATTCTGCTATCTTGACATCCAGAGCAAGTTAAAATCTATGAAAAGGGGTGCCAACACGCTGCAAAGAAATAGGTAAAGAAGCATGGTTCACTTATCCATCTTTAGTCATCTGCATAATCCAAACTTAAACAGAAACAAAATATGCCTCAAAGATTTGAGACAGCCAAAATCCATAAGGAAGGGTGTACCCATTTTTATCTTGAATAAGGACACACCGCATATGCTGAAGGATGAGGCTAGGCAAATTGATATGAACATCAGTGTCAATCAGTTCCATCAAAGTCAAATTGAAGAAACTAGCCTCAAATCTTCTTTTCTTCTTAGGGATAAGGACTTTGTGCATCATATCAAAGTAGAGTCAGTGAAGAGAAGATATTTCTTTGTGCAAGACACACCTAAGTTGAGCCAGGGTAGGACGAACTGAGAATTTTCTAGTGATTTCAAGAGCAGAAGACAAATTGTCAAGAGGTGGTTATTCTTGACGAACATAATGATTCCATCCTTCAATAGGAATCCCCCAGATTTACCCAATAGTATAGACACAAAGATTAATAAATTTTCCCCTAACCGTGTGGTGAAAATAGTGTCACTCACCATCCCCCTTCCCTAAAACTCATATATCTCTGGCTTAGCGAATTTCCTTTGAGTGTTGCTTAGGACACACAAGTCAAACCAATCCTGAAGTGCTATCTTAGAAATAAGAATGTCCATATCAGACCCCCCCCCTCCCATACCCTGTAATGACATGGCCCTAGATGAAAAAGTGTTTTTGATGGCGAATAAGGGAGAGGAAGCATAGGTCAGTTTGGTCTACAGGGGGTTGCTCACTATCACTCTCTATCTCAGAATCATTTGAGGGACTAGGTGGAGGAACATTTTTCTCCTGACTGGAGAAAGCCCTAGAATTTTACAGTTGCAGGGGTTTTCTTGGGAGAGAGAGCAAGACGAGAGCGAGAGGGTTTGGGAATCATATGCTTATGCGCATTTTTCTGAACTTGGCATAGTAACAGGTCACCTTGTAAGGAGGAAGAACCAAGAGAACTCTTGCCTTTTTGCTCTGATGTAGAGCTTGTTGAAGAGCAGATTCATCTTGACGTTTGCGACAATGCGTTTGGGCTACCCTTGAAGATTCAGATATGGGTCCTCTTTCAAGGGAGGGAAAATCATCAAAGACTTCAATGGGGTCTCCAGTAATTTTCCTCAAATGATGGCATACTGGCTTGAAGGGTGGAGCATGGGTGTTGGAGCATCAGCGGTCAGAATTTCAGATAATAGAGCAGCAATAGGAATACATTGAATAGGACAATATTTAACCCTTCAAAAGAAGAATCCTAAGGAGGTAATGGGTTGAAAAAATTTGAGAGAATTGGTTTTGGAGTGCCCCCCATTCTGTAAAATCGAAGAGATAGAATGGCAAAGGAGGTGGAAGATTTGTTGTTTCATTAACCATGATTGCAAGAGAATCATGGTGTTTTGGTTCTTGTGAGTAGGTTCTTTGGAAATTTCGGGGAGATGCCATTTAAGAATGAAGGTTTTCTTGATTGCAAGAAGTGATATGTTTCATTTTATAAAGAAAATTGGGAAGTATAGAGACAAATAATAAAGAGTTTTAGGAGAAAAGGGGCTAGACTTGAATGGAAAAAAGTGAAGTCAGTGATGTGATTAGAGTCGTCATCTGTCAGTGGGAGGAGACATTTGGGTTATTGACGGCAAAATAATGATGATGGCTTGGGACAAGAGAGAACATATCAGAGTACCTAATTCATTTATCAATCACTATATTAGACACAAAACAATTATTACCTGATTTATTTTTAACTTTCCCTCAGCCTCTGCACCTGATCTAGTAACCTGCATATCATAATACACATCAACATAGACTTAGCCCATATATCTGAATTTTGGGAAGTACTACATGTGAAAATTTGAAATAAGAACATATTTTGGATGTTAGTGCAAAGATCAGATTTTCTAGCCAATCATTGAGAGAAGTTTATGCAATCTTAATCATCCCCAAGTCTAATTTGATTTTTTCAAAATATTCTCTACTTAATGTTTTAGTAAAGATGTCAGCAATTTGATTCTCATTAGGACAACATTATTAAAACAAGACCCTTTTCCACATTGTTATGAAGGAAGTGGTGTCGTATGTTAATATGTTTGGTTCTTTTATGTTGTGCAGGATTTTTTGCAATATTAATGGCACTTGTGTTATCGCACAAAATAGGAACACAACCAACATCTATACCAAAATCCAACAGTTGTTGTTTAATCCAAAGTAACAGAGCATAACATGATCCAACCGCTACATATTCAGCCTCAACAGTTGACAAGGCTACTGTATTTTATTTCTTAGTGGACTAGAAATTCAGATATGTTCCAAGGAAGTGAGTCATCTTGAAGTACTTTTTCATTCCACTAGATAACCAACATAGTCAGCATGTATAACCTACAAGATTGAAACTACTACCTTTAGAGTACCAAGGTCCCAATTCTGAAGTTTCCCTGAGATACGTGAAAATTCTCTTGACAGCTTTAAGATGTGACTCCTTGGGATTAGATTCAAATTTAGCACAGAGTCCCACACTAAAGATAATGTCAGATCTGCTTGCAGTGAGGTATAAGAGAGACCCAATCATTCCTCTGTATAGCTTTTGTTCTACTGATAACTTTTTCTCATCCAAATCAAGCTTTGTAGCAGTAGTAATAGAAGTATCAATATCCTTGGTATCCTCCATTTTAAATAATTTGAGAAGCTCTTTCACATACTTTTGTTATGAATGAGAGTTTCAGTAGGAGTTTGTTTAATTTATAGCTCCTAGAACAAGTTAAGTTCCCCCATCATGCTCATTTCAAATTCTCCATTCATTAGCTTGGAAAATTCTTGAGTCATGAGCACATTTATTGATCTACAAATGATATCATCCACATATACTTGCACAATCAACAAATCCTTTCCTTTTGTTTTCACAAATAATGTATTGTTAATTTTACCTCTAATGTGTCCATGATCTAAAAACATTTTGACAATCTTTCATACCAAGCTTGAGGAGTTTGTTTCAATCCATACAAGGCCTTATCCAACTTGTATACATGATTTAAAAATTTAGAGCTTTTAAATCTAGGTGGTTGTTTCACATATACCTCCTCTTTCAAGTAGCCATTTAAGAAGACAAACTTAACGTCCATTTGATATAATCAAATCTAGCAACTGGAACAAAGGTCTAGCAAGAAGAAGAAGGAACTCCTAGCAAGATGAGTAACCTTATAGCTTCAAGTCTAGCAACTGGAACAAAGGTCTAATCATAGTCTATTCCTTCTTCTTGATTGTATCCTTGGACCACCGGTCTTTCTTTGTTTCTTGTAACTGTTCCATGCTCATCAAGCTTATTTCTGAATACCCATTATGTTCCAACGACAGTTCTTCCCTCTAGCCTGGGCACAAGATGTCATTCTTTGCACCTTTTACACTGATTTAGTTCTTCCTGCATTGCAAATTTCCAATCTTTATCCTGCAATGCTTCCTCTACCTTTTTTTAGTTCCATCATTGACAGAAAGACTTGGAATGCACACAAATTCTTCACCTCTAATTTCGTTGTGATTCTAGAAGTCAGATCAATTAACACATTCCCCAAGGGGTGAGAGCCCTGATATTTATAACTTTTCACTATAAATTTTTCTTGGGGTTGTTTAACTCCCACAGATTCTGATTGGGTAGGTCCCAAATCAGTAATTTAAGTTTTAGACTCTATAGTTCCCCCTGACTGTGAGCTCTCCAATTATCCTGTAGATGAACCAGGTACCATTGATCCAGATGATGAACCAGGTAACTGATTGTTCCTCTATTCTGTGCTTCAGCCCATAGTTATCCTACAGTTTAGTCTCAAAAATACCACTACTTTTATCAAAAAAAACACATGAATGCTTTCTTTAACACAATTTGTTCTTTATTCAACACTCTATAAGTTTTACTATGTGAAGAATATCCTAAAAAAATATCTCATCACATCTGGCATAAAATTTTTTCAAATTATCCTTACCATTATCATGAACATAGCATTTGCAGCCAAATGTCATAAAGTGGGAGATATTTGGTTTTCTTTATTTAAGTAATTCATAGGGAGTTTTGTTTAAAATAGGCCTTAACATGCACCTATTGAGAATGTAAGCAACAATATTTATGGCTTTAGCTCAATGACTTTTGCCAGGTTATTAGCAATCATCATTGTTCTAATCATATCTTCTAAAGTCCTATTTGTCCGTTCTACTACTCCATTTTGTTGAGGTGTCCTTAGAGTAGAGAAGTTGTGATCTATACTATTTGTTGAGTAGAATTCTAGAAATTTTATATTTTTGAATTTCGTTCCATAGTCAGATTTTGAAAATTAAGAAAGTCTCTAATTTTTTTGCATTTTCTTGATAAAAATAGAAAAGACATCAAAAGACTCTTCTTTAGAAGCTAAAAGGAGAGTCCAGGTAAATCTTGAGTAATCATCAATAATAACAAATATATACCTTTTACCTCCTCTGCTTTTTACCCTCATGGGTCCACACAGATCGATATGAACTAGTTCGAGGCACCTGGTTGTACTTACCTGGTTCTTTGACTTGAAATATGATCTTACTTGCTTCCTCTTTACATATGTACTGTATACTTTTTTGTCTTGGAACTTAATTTTAGGCAACCCTATAGCTATGTCCTTTAACGCCAGAGTATTTAATTGCTTTAAACTTGCATATCCAAGTCTTTTGTGCCAAAGTAAAAGATCATTAACAATAGCACCTCAAATACTTCAAATATGTACCTGGCATTCCAATGATGTCAGTCTTGTACACATTTTTATGCCTTTTGGAAATAAGAACTATCTCCTTTGTGTCAAGCTTTTTGACCCTACAACCTGCAGAAGTGAAGGCTTTATTGTTACCTTTATTAGACAACTGAGAAATACTCAACAAGTTGTACTTCAATCCATCCACATGATAGACCTTTTCTAAGGCCCTTGATTCATGTATTCTAATCTTTCCAACTCCAATGACAGTACCCTTTTTTGATCTCCAAAGGAAATATTTTCCTGTTTCATAGGTGCAAGTGAAAGGAATTTGTGTTTATCTCTAATCATATGCCTTAATAAAGCATTATCCATGTGCTAATTCTTGCTTCCTTTTACTGCAGCCCAAAAAACAAATCAAGGGATAGTTTTAAGAACCCAAATTAGGTTGGGTCCTTTTCTGTTATAAAAAAGGTGAATGAGATCCCTTTTTGCTCAACTAAATAACATATTCCTTGACCTATTTCTTTTACCATTTTTAGGCCACTTTTTGTAGATGACTAGTATTCCTATTTCTGACATTGTTTGCAATTGGACATTCAGTAGTTGGATGACCAATTTTTCCCCAGAGGTAGCATAGGTCAGTAGTGGTGACACTCTCCTGATAGAATCCTGTACCAACTTTTTTATTATGACTCCTGCTTCCTAGATGTTTTACTATTCTTGAAGACTAAATCCATCTATTTGCCATTTTTGGATTCAATTTTAGAGTGAAAATTTTCTGAGTCAATTTTTAACTTTCTCTTTCTCACCAAAGAAGTCAATTTTACATTGTTTTAACTCAGTTTCAACCTTTTGTTGTTCATCACTCATTTTATTCTTCTTTTTAAGTTTAGCACAAGTGTATCAAGATTTTTAATCTGTTTCTTCAACTTGTGATTCTCTTCATTAGCTTCTTTCAGATAATTTTTGACCGAAAGCTTTCAAACTTTTGATCTGAAAAATTCTTTATCAGCTGGTGCTTTTCAGTAGTTGTCTCTTGAAAATCATCAATCAACCTATTCATTATCAAGATTAGCTTTCTTTTTGAAAAAAGATGTAACTTCTCTTTTAGTTCAAGAATACTTACCTCAGACTTATCATCATCCTCAAGATCTGAATCCTTAATAGTTATGAACATAGTTTCATCTACATCTTCAGTATCTGATTTCTCAATTCCAGATCCCCAAGCAGCCATCATAGCATATTCCTCTTTCTCCTTTTGCTTAGCAGTTTTTTCTTTCATTTCTTTCTCAGCTCTTTCTTTTTTCCACTCAATTTCCCATTGTGGATACTATTTGATATGATGATCTATTTTTCACATTTGTAACACCCTGATTGATTCTTGTCATAAGACCATTTCCTGCTTCCTGAGTCTTCCGGCACTTCCAGCTACCTGTTCCTCTCTTGTCTCTTCCTTTCCTTTTTCTGGAGAAACTTTTTGAAATTCTTAGCTAAAAAAAGCTATCTGATCCTTCATTATCAGAGACAGCCTTTAAAGTTAGTGATTTCTCAGTTGATGCTACTTCCTTCTTTGATCTTTCATGTTCATTTCATATGTTCGGAGGTTTCCAACCAATACATTTAGAGTCATAGTTTCAATATCCTTAGCTTCTCTGATGGCAATAACCTTCACACCCGACTTGTCTTTGGGTAAAATTTTCAAAATTTTATCAATTTATTTCTCAGTAGTGAGTAATTTCTCCAAGGATGCCAGTTTATTAATGAGTAGTATGAGTCTTGTCATCATGTCCTGCAGAAATTCATTTTTCATCATCTAAATTAAAGGTTTTATACTCAGTAAACAGCATTGCAATCCTGAACTTCATAACCTGAGTAGTTCCTTCATGTGCAATTGTTAGAGCATCCCAAATTTGTTTTGCAGTAGTGCAATTTGATATCCTGTTGTACTCATCAGGTCCCAGCCCACAGACCAAAAATTTTTTGGCCTTAGCATTTTTCCTCAGTGCCACAAAGTTATCAGCAGCGAACTCCCTTCTTCCTTTAGGAGCTTGTTGTCCTTCCACAATTTTCATAGGAATGGTACGTTCAACAGTGATCCTATTTCAAAGTTCATAATCCTCTCCTTGGATGAAATCTTCCATTCTAGCCTTCCACCAGCCGAAGTGAGTTTCATTAAAGAGTGGTGGCCTGACAGATAATTGTCCTTCTCCATATCCAAGAGATGGTGTAGTGCTCATCATGATCAATTCTTAGGTATTAGCCTTTAATAAAAACACCTGCTCTGATATCAATTGTTAAATTTACACAATCTATGTATTTGCCTAATCGATGAATCAAGTTTGCAGATGTATTTCCAGAAAGTAAATATCGAAGAGAACACAGTATTTTTATGTAGAAACACCCAGCTCACAAAAGTTAAAAAACCACGACCTATACCCCTACAAGAATTTTTTCAAACTTCACTAAATCAAAATGAGTCTCAACAAAAAGATTACAAGATCCTAATAATCTAAGACACAATATACTTCAAAACGAATCCTAACTACACATAAACCTGCCAAGGCTTATGTTCCCCAAGTCTTCGAGTTACCCTCAACTTGAAGACTATACCTATCAACTTGAAGACTATACCTAATCTCAGTTTATAGATTACTGAGTTAAGTAAAACAACACGACTCAACAAAAATGAAATAATCAACTTCTTACACTTAAACTCAATCAATGAAACAGATCACCTGAATGACTCTTCAAGACTCTAAACTTGACTGACTCTCTCTTTTACTTTTTCGTCTGGATAATAAACTCTGAATGTTTTTTTCTTTTTAATCCAGTTGTTGAAGAGATCTACTCTCGTTCAAACTCCTCAATTCCCGCCCCAAGCTTCAGTAGAGTTCTTCTTCACTTGGAACTCCTTCTTCATACCAACTTCTTCTATAGCCTATATTTTCTGAACTGACCTCCTACTTTAATGTTGTGAACTTATCTCCAAGTGTTCCATCCATTCCTCATCTCGTGGCATCTTGTCTTTTCCTCTCTAAGATAGTGCCATAATGGACCTGATCGACCAACATGTTTAATGGTCCTATGTCCATCATCAAAACTCCATTTGACTCAACAAGGATTCATTCTCTATGGCGGTTTGCCTAGAGACAAAAATTTTAAAAATTCTCTCCCAAGCTCCTATTTTACAACACACCCTCAGATCTTGACGTTCTAAAATAAACCTTTCACACCAAATTTAATATCAGAAGTTCTATTCATCCGAATTCACTTTCAAAATGTCCTCCATATAAAAAATTCATCCAAAGCTTAGACATTAACCCCACTCGTTTTTCAAATTGTCCTAGATCGATCTTAGTCAAATTCCATATGAGATAGGCCTAGTTTAAAATTTTAACTTACTATCACAAAAAAAAAATTCTAGACCCATTCTTTTCAATATTGACTTGCCCATAACAACTAGAGGAATCATTACAATAATAGATATTTGATGACATAGCATAGATTGTTTTTCAAAATTTTAACAGAAAATTTTAATTATAAATACTAGTGTTAATAGAAATATTTTATCATACATTTAAATGATCAATTGAATCAAATCATATTTAAATTTTAAATAAAATATATCAATAAGTTTGAGAGGCTATCATGATGTATTAGAGCTTTGATGTCCCAAAATATTCATGGGACACTAAATCATATTTTTAATGTGATGTCCCAAAATGTGTTTGGGACATTAGACCATATTTTTAATGTAAAACCAAGGTTTTAACTATCCAAGATGCTATATTTTTAAAGGTTGATGTTATACATTAAGAATATATAAATATGTGTATGATAGAAGTTACTTCAATCGGCAATTTCGGCCAAGAACATACAAGTCAAACTTATCTAAATTAATTAATAATTAATTATTTTAACAAATTAATTTTACAAAAATGATCAATAAAAGCCATCAAAATTAGAATTAAAAGTATAGTAACAATACATGCAAGAATAATTCGTTTCTATAATCTCATCAAATTTTGACTTCGTAATAATTTGAATTTAATCTCATAAAATAATAAATCTTTGACTAATAAATTCAATAAATAAATATTAACATGCTAGGCAAGTGTCAATATGTGTGTTATAATTGTAGCTATTTGGAAAAGAGAGTGTGTACCCTGTTGGAGTACATTAATATACTGAACATAATGGAATGTTTACATAATTATTATATAGTCTTTAGCTTCTTTATACTGAATAGTTTAATTTATTCTTCACATTTTTAATTCACCTTTAAATAATTACAATACTTATCCATTAAAAATAAATTGATGAATAACTCGAAAATTAAAACATTGTTATAAAATAAATCTAGAATTAACTAGAATAAATTTTAGAACGGAGTAATAAAAGTTGAATATTAATCGGAGAAGAAGAGAGGAGAAAATATGTATTATGTTATTTTTGTATCAGTGTATAAACAATTCTTACGTTGGGGAGGGAGATTTTATAGATAAAGATGGGGAGCATTGTTGACACCCAATTTTTACCCTCCAGGGTGTCAAATTAATTATCGAGTCATATTTTTGTTTTAACGATTTTTATACTATTATTTTCAAAAAAAAAAATTAATCAAATTGAGGCGGGCGCGTGTACCACACGCGCCCCCAATTCCTCATTTATTATCTCCTTCTTCATCTCCTCTTCATTGTTAAGACAAAACCAGAG
>JAOTQJ010160779.1:0-28054 GCA_025642045.1 Solanum sejunctum | reverse complement strand
CTGTAGAATTTTGGGCTAGGTTATAAAGGAATTTGGCTTGGTAAGTGTTTGCGTGCCCCTATCGGGCACTGGTCACGACCCCCAAGGTGGGGTGTGACATAAATAGAATACAAGTACCCCCCACAACTATCACCTAATTCATAACCTTCACAATTACACCATACGAAAATTTTATGATCAAAGCCTATGATAGTCTAATCCTCATTTATCCCACTTTCAAGTCACAGGGGAGAGTTCTACAATTTATCAAGTCCTCTCTAATTCATCAAGTGTCATCAAATCAACACCCAAACTAATCATGTAAAGATATAAACAAGTCAATGATATAATAAATAACTAATCCCAATAGCACTCCATATAATCATAACAAGCCAGAGCATTATAGGATGAAGATGAATATCGTGAGATGTAATGCAATGCAATGCAATATCACGTAGAATGATGCATGTCTGTCCTAGTGATACACACCCGCTGTAACATAGTCCGCGGCCCATGGGGGACTCCTAGTCTATGCATCTGTCATGGCGCGCGACCCGTCCGAGCAAATCATAGTAACTGTCACGGTGTGTGACCCGACCTAGCAAATCATAGTAACTGTCACGGCGTGTGATCTGACCCAGCGAATCATAGTAACTGTCACGACATGTGATCCAACCCAGCGAATCATAGTATCCTCTTTAATTCTCATTCTTTTTCACTAGCCGAAACCATTTCTCATCGGTTTTACATTTCTTTTCTTGGAACATCCAGCAATCACATAGTAAATGCATAATAATCATGTTCATAAAAATAAAATATGCAAGATGCCCATACAAATTCATATATATCAAAAATCAAGAATGGGTAGATCAATAACATAAATGTTGCAATATCCTCAATTTCAATACTATCACAACCTTAACAATATTCACATCTAGAAGTAAGTATCACCTCGATATCAACAACAAATAATCACTATTTAACATATAATAAACCTCCATCATTAGTCCACAAGTTGACTATCACCATAGGATAACTATCCATTCTCAATATCTCACACAAGAAGTAGAAGATTTCATATACTTAACAGAGGTTAAGAAATTCACTTGCCTTATTCAAATCATGATCAATCAAACACTCGAATCTTTCCCTTTCGAATAGAATGCGTAGTACCACAAGCTACTCAAATAATAATCAAAATAAGATTTTATAACTAACAATGTCCATATTGCTATACAGCTAGCGTAGACCTAAAATTAATTACTTCCATAGTCAATTCCCAAAAATTTAAGCTTAAGATCAAGTCTTAATTTCTCCAAATAATATAACTAATGATATTTCATATAATTCAATATATTTAACGTCTAATCACCTATATCGATATTTAAAACTTGATTGCTTAAAGAAAATCCCAAACATTAAAATCCTATTGACCATAAAAATCTGTAACTTATCCTCGTAAGAGGCAATATGAAAACCAATGCCACTTTATAATTTCTTATATTAATTTGCTAATATTCCATAACCATCAGAATCAAATCTCTAAGAAGAATATGCATAAGCCATCATATCATAGTAATATACATATGTACTCTAGTGATGAACAATCCAAATCACACCTTATGCTACTTTAATATTACTTCAATTTATAATATGAAAATAAAAAAAAATTATGAAGGGACACAAAATAATGTTACTATCCCCTTACTGTACGTAACCAAGGGAATCAAGTTACTATGATATTGTTTATTCATTTTTCACCTAACACACACTCACTTTTCAATATAATATAAATATATATAAGTCTATAGCCTACCATAAAATCTAACAATTTGATGACAAAAGCAAAGTAAAGTATTTACCTGAAATTTAGAGCAGTGTCAATGATTATGGACGCCCCAAAACCTACGTTCTTCTTCTTCTTTTTTTTTTAAAAAATTTTTATTTCTAACTTATTATGCATTAAAAGCAATAAATCCTACTACTTGTTTTAATTAATATAGAAAAAATAGTATGAAAAGTTACATAAATTACCACTTAGTTCACTAATTAAATTAGTTATTAAAATTTATCCCTTAACCAAATAATAAAAATTAATGAATAGTCCAAAATACTCATTTAAAATACTTCAAGATAAATCTTGTAGGAACTCAAGAACACTAATTCTCAAAATGACCTAGTCGGTCATTACATTCAATTATAATTATATACTCTCTCTGTCCCATTTTATGTGACATCTTTTGACTTGACATGGTGTTTAAGGAAAAAAGTAAGACTTTTGAAACTTGTGGTGTAAATCATTCTGAGAAATTTGTGTGGTTGAAATTCATTTCATTAAGGGTAAAAAGGATATTTTAAAGTCAAATTATTTTCAATTAGAGTAAGATGACATTTTTTTGGAACGGACTAAAAAGAAAGTGTGCCACATAAAATGGGACTGAGGAAGTAATAATTTTTGAAATATAGATAAAAAATCTATCGGTGTCACATAAATTGAGACTAAAAAATAATTTATATTGATTGTTTTCTTGGGCATCTTCTGGTGAGCCAACGAAAAATAATTAGTAGGTTTTTTAGTTTAATCTTTTTTCGGTAGCTGTGTATTGACATGTCCGCTTTAATAACTTCATAATATTTTTTTATCTGTTTGAATTATAATTTTACGATATCTTCACTAAATATTTTTTATTGACCCTATATAATAAATACAAAGAAGCAGGTAACTGAAGCAGGCAAGACAACCGAAAGCTGTTCAAGCAAACAACTGCAATCGGAAGCTACTGCCTTATTTTATACGCTTGAGCAGCTTCCGATTGTCCTGCCTGCTTCTTCACCTTTATTATATAGGACCAATAAAAAATATTTTGTGGATTTTTTAATTTAATCTTTTCAAGGCAGCTGGATATTGATGTGGTTGCTTCAATTATGTCATAATATTTCTTTAGCTACTTCAGTTATAATTTTATAATAGTTTCTGAAATATAGATAAAAAATTCTATCGGTGTCATATAAATCGAGACTAAAAAATAATCTATATTGGTTGTTTCCTTGGGCAGCTTCTAGGGAGACAACCAAAAATAATTTGTACGCTTTTTAGTTTAATATTTTCAGGGCAGCTGTGTATGGACATGTCCGCTTCAATGACTTCATAATATTTCTTTAGCTATTTCAATTGTAATTTTACGATATCTTCACGAAATATTTTTTATTGGCCTATATAATAAAGGCGAAGAAGTAGGCAGCTGAAGCAGGCAGGGACAACCAGAAGCTGCTCAAGCAGACAGCTGCAACTAAAAACTTCTACCTTATTTTCTTATATATAAATAGTAATATAGGAAAAATCTGTCAGTGTCACATAAATTGAAACTAAAAAATAATTTATGTTGCAGCTTCCCCCCGCAATGAGCGAGAGTCTTTTGAGGCACTGGGGTATATTGTTATTGTTGTTGTTGTTGTTGCAGCTTCTAGTGAGCCAATAAAAAATAATTTGTGGACCTCTTAATTTAATATTTTCAAGGCAACTGTATATTGACTTATCTGCTTCAATAATTTCACAATATTTCTTTAGCTGTTTCATTTATAATTTGACAATATTTTCTAAAATAGACAGAAAAAATCTATTGATATTCCATAAATCGAGACTAAAAAATAATTTATATTGCACGGGCCTTCGCCACTACTTTAAGAAATTATCGATACTCTTGTTATATGTCTCATTCATCAATAACAAGATTAACAATAGAAAATTTTTCTTAGAACTTTACAATATTTATAATTTCAAAAATAAAAATGAAGGAAAAAGTGTTTTTTAAAACTAATTTTATCCTGACTTTGTAACTTAAGAAATAATTTGAAATAAATATATTTATTACTGTGAATAAATAATATGAAATGGAGAAAGTATATGTGATATTTGTTTAAACATCCTATTTCTGTTAAAACTTTTTTTTAACATAAATTTATGTACAACATTTTCTTTTTCACATGAAAGTGTTTGCAATAAATTTTAAAGAGATAGGTAATAAATTACAATCACAAATAATATATGATGAAATATAATTTTATTGAGAAATAATATGATCACAAATTTGTTGGTTCTCTTGATTTTGCTCTAAATTTTCTCCATGGGTCAAGGGTTATTAATGATGTATTTCTCAAACTAGGATAATTTGCATCTCATTAAGATTTATTTGATCTTCCTATAAAGAATTTTGTCGATCATCCCGTAGTATTTGATTGTTAAAAAAAAATCAATTACATTTTGATATGTTTTATAAATCCCAAGAGTGTATCGAATATTCGAGATAGTTTGCGTGCAACATAGACATTGAATATAAAAGCAAATGAACGAAGAAGTGAAGAATAATAACTGATTTTTAGTTCTCTCTTCAATTTCAACTGATAATGCCAGATACATTAAGAGTCAGTTTTAATATTTCCTATGCAGTTAGTAACATACAATTCTAAATAATTGATTATATTAATAACGTATATCAAATAAAACCATGCTCAATATCGTCAGGAAGAAAACCCAAATAGAAGGGACTCTTTCGATGAAAAAGGATTTCGTCTTTTAATTTTACAATGATAAGTTGATGAAGAGGATAACCAATGTAACAACGAGAGAGAAGGCCTAAAAGGAAAGAAGAAATCATCCATCAATAATGACAGAGTCCCTTCATCGATTTTTACTTGTTCATTATTTAACTTGCACAATATATATATATATATATATATATATATATATATATATATATTAAGAACAATAAGTAAAACATAAAAGCGTTAAATATGTTCTTAATTTTTCAAAAATTTTTTACTTGCATTCTCATATATATATATATATATATATATATTGAAGAACAATAAGTAAAACATAAGAAAGTTAAATATGTTCTTAATTTTTCAAAAAATATTTACTTGCATTCTCACTTTACTTTTCGTTTAGTTGAGCCAGTACTATAATTTGGCATAAAAATATCTTTATAATGGTTAGCCTTAGAATTAAAATAACTTATTTCCTCATTTATTTTAACTAATTTAATTAGACCTGCCTCTATCCGACTTCTCGATACTTCCCCAATTAAACCCTCAAAACATTTGACGCTCCTCGCTTCTCTCTCTCGTCAACTTCACCCAAACAAATTCTACCTTTACAGAAAAGCATTGTATGAGAACAACTAAAAAGAGATCGAGTCGAGTTTGAAGGATTTTTTCTCCTTCATTAAAGATTAGCCTTTTTTTTAAAAGTTGCCTGTAAAGGCTTTTCTTTAATGTTTGACAATTTTTATTGATAAAAGTTTAGTTTTTCTGAGTATATCCCTATGTTATTAGTTGAGACTCTTATTTAATATTGTGCTGAATGTGCTTGCATGTTCTGTTATGGTCTAGAAATGAAAGGATTATCTAAAGCTAGAGTTTGCTTTTTGTTACTTTGATGAGTCCATACAAATTTTATGATTCAATTTTAGGGGCGTTGTCGGTTCCAGAGTGATATTTGATGTCATGATCATGAAATATATGTGTTAGTTTTTGGGCATTAATTTATTTATCCAAATTTGATTGACAATTTATTGGTATATTCAATCCATTGTGTTTACAGTTTATCATGATATGCATCTTTTAAAAGAAAAAGGCCAAAAATATTCCTTAACTTTAATTTATTGGTTGACATTATCTTTCCCGTAAAATAAAATTGTTAATATCTTTATCACTAATAAAGTTTTCATCCGTACCCATCTCTTGACCAAAAGTCCCAAATCAAATGAAACCACCAACTTTTAAAAAAATAAATTAATTACTACTGCCATCTAACCTGCCCTAACCAAACTAAAATAACTTAACCCAAATAAATCTTCCCCTCCAACCTTATTCATATCTGTTCTATCATATTATCTCCTTCAACAACAACTTAACCCTTTGTAATGCCTTAGATCTTAAGCTAAGACCCAAGTTGTTCCTCGTACGCGTATAGCTCAACTTGATGACTCCTAATATGGTGGGATCAATTATCAGACATTCAAATTTGATTACATGTGATTTGGGTCATAAGGCATCTCTTACACTGAGCTGAGTCCAAAGGATTTCAATCGACTATGTTTCAGTACGAGTTTGTATAAGGGTAAAATTCAAATGACATATTTTTTATCACATAATGATTTAGTTGACCCACTGCCTATCAAATTAAAGATTTTTGAATCAGCTATCAAACGTATCTGATTTCGCCTTATTAAGAGTTTGGAGAAAAAATTATGACCATTTTACTGAAACTTGACGAAATTGTAAAATCCGACAAACTGCCGATTTTGACCATTAAATTGTCCCGAAAAAGCCTAAAAACTATAAAAAAAGGGAAACTCAAAGGTCACATTTGCACTATCGAATGGTTTAGTGATGAGATCCTTGTACCGTCGATTTTGCCCTGGGACGTATTAAATTGCCAATTTTTTTTACTTTTGATGATATTTTTACATTCCCAAAATAGGGCTTTCAACCCATTCAACCTAAATACACCTTCTCTATCATCTCTCCCAAGTCACGATAAACAACTCATTCCCAAGGTATGCAAGGGACTCAAAGCAACAGTTAACCTCAGTATAACAATATGTATACCTCAATAATCGATATAGAATTGGGCTCAGCAGGTAATCATGCTACAATCTAGGCCATCGCAGGTAATGGAAATAAATGTGCCATAATAATAGGCGTATCATAGGTGCCTTGACAGATATATACAGTAGAATCATAGTATGCTCATAACCTAGTCACCGTATGACCTAGAATCAGTGCACAGCCTCCCAGTCCACATATCTCTTTATCAATAGGCAATAAATACTCATACAGGTGCAAGTCAAGTCAATACATATGCCTGCTCTAGGCTCTAGCTCATATTTTGCCCTTACCAGGCCCTTTTCTGTGTAAAGAAACTCATAAGGTAGCATCGGTATAACATAAGCTAAGGCCTAAAAGCCTTGGACCGAACTTGAAAACTGGGCAAAATTTACACTCTGTCGTGTCACGCCAGTGGCGCGAAAAGCTCTCTGGAAATTGATTTTTGAGAATTTGAAATTATGATTAATTTACTCGAAAATCAGGGTTAGCCCCATATCCCACTCAATTTGACTTCCTGAACAAGAATATGATATCAAATTTTTGATATCGTGCACAGATGTTGAGATATATGGAAATTATGGTTTTGGGGACTTCTGAGGTACATTTTTGGGCACTTTTTGGGGTCTTTTCACGTATGAAAAATTCTTTCAAGAAAACGGCAAGGCAGGAACTAGGATTTCCAAGAAACTTCCAAGACTTCAAGGTCTAATTCTCTCACGTTTTCTCAAGTTATGTGAGTTAATTTATGGGTATCCTCCCCCCCCTAATAAAGTTCCCTTCTAAGTATTTCTCCTTTTATTTAAGTTCCTTTGAAAAATTAAGCATGCTTATGGTGATTTCATGACATTTATGTTATTAATTGCTAATAATGATATCTTACAACTATTTACTAAGTGTATATGCATGTTTGAGCTATTGATGGTAACCCCAATGTTGGGTTTCAATAATGGTGAAGTATGGGCATTTTTGATGGTCCTTAAAAAGAGAATTTCCTTATATTTTATGTGATTTATGATTGTTCTATTTCAAAAGCTTAGCCCACCTAGTTTTTAAGTAAATCTTTGCATGATTTATGATGAATAGAGCATTAAAGTTATGTTTTAAGTATGATTTGTCAAAGATATAAGTATGTGGAAAATTGCCCTAAAAAGATGTTTAAGAAGTTATTTGAGGTGAAAGGACAATTCTCACTTGTGGTTTCTATGTCTGAGCTAATCATAGAATGATTTTTAAGTTGTATTTCAAAATATTTCGTGGGATGGCTTAGCACCGAGTAGACTTGAGATTGGGATTCATTCTGTTTGTTGAAGCATGACCCATTCAAGTTAAATCTCAAAGTCCTAACTATGTGCCACCATAGGGGCTCTTATAGGCTAGGCTAGTAATTCACGTAGGCCATTTATGTTATTGAAATATATGCAAAGTCGACGAAGTTCCACCTGACAAGTGGTCCCCCATGCCAACTTAGGGTTTTTTGTTTCACTCCATGTAGTAGCTCACATGAGTTTAAATGTCAGTTAAGGGGTTGTCTCACAAGTTTATGATTCACGTAGGGGGTTCCACCCGATAAGTGGTCCACCGTGCTAACGTAAGGGATTTTGTTGGATTCCATGTATTATCTCACATGGTCTTAAATTTTAGTTAACGTCTTCTCTCAGAAGTTTATGATCCTATGATATCTTTTTATTACATGTGCTTTCTCATACATTGACTTCTATTCATATGGAGCCATATTCCTAGAGCATGCTTAAGCTCGCTTTATGTTTCTTTTATCTATAAGTACTTATATGTTATATTTTTGAATGATTACATTACAATTTCAACGTACTAATGCATACTTTGCCTGCATGATTTAACTATGTAAGGACATGAACTACTCCATTGGTTCCTGGCTACTTTTTAACATTCAAGATTAGCATTATTATTCGTGGTAAGCCCTTAGTTCAGGCCTTTGTCATCATTCCACTCTATCTTGTATTTATTTTGATACAATGTATTTGTAACCCTTTTTGAGGCATTTACTTTCTATGTTGCATAATTATGGAATTTTTTCTATTTAATGGAAATTGGCCGTTACTAGTTCTATCCATCGATGTAGTAGTTGGTATGCTTATGGACAATGAATGTTAGTTAACATATTGATTTTTAATGTTTGTCCATGGCTTTTAAAGGCCCATAGTTCCTTTCCCTTTATTTTTCCACAAATGTTTTCATTAAAGGCCTATAAATGTTTAAGATACTTGAAATGGCTTAGGTGAGATGTCTTCGGGTATCTCATTCACCATGTGATGACTAGGCATCAAGGTCGGGTCGTTACAAACTTGGAATCAGAGTATGAGGTCTTGAAAGGTTCCTAGGATTACCCCATAACATAAAGTCCTATTTTAAGGTTGTGAAGCATGCCACTATCTTGAGTGAAAGGCTATGCGATGGTTTAGGAAAGTCTTCCCTCTTTCTTATTCATGTCATGACTTAGAGTTGAATAATGTTTTTTGTTAACTAACGATGGCCTTTTGCTTGTTTCTATATCATACCACCATGAAGAGCTCCTTATCAACACGAGGTACTCTAGGTCAATAAGTTCCTGCACTCTAATAGGATAATGAAGTTTCTCATGTGGAGTTTTGAGATACCTTTACCTTATTAGCCTAAGCATTGGCCAAGCAAACCAATCGGGGGACATCCATACCTTCCCAAGTTCCTACCCCAACCGCGAGAGTATGTGACTTCATGTGGATGAACCCGCTAGAAATTCATGAGTTTAAGATGAAGGAGGACTCTATTGACTTCATTCAGAAGGCATACTAGGTAGTTGCAGTGATGGGCATTTTGTCAAAAGAGAAAGCTGAGTTGGTGTCCTACCAACTCAAAGGAGTCACCAAGATTTGGTATGAACAATAGGCAAATGAGAGGGACCAAGAAGTGGGTCCTATTTGTTAGGAAGAATTCAAGTGTACTTTCTTTGACCAATTATTTCTAATTGAGCTTAAGGAGGTGAAGGTCCAAGAATTTATCACTCTTAATCAAGGGACCATGAGCATGAAGGACACTCTCAAATTTACCAAGCTATCAAAGTATCCTCCCTTTATGATTGTGGATTCGAGGCATCAAATGAGAAAGTTTATTTATAGTATCTCCAAGTCGATCTCAAAGAAATGCAAGACGTCCATGTTGGTGAAAGAGATGCACATTTTTCTCTTGATGACATATGAAAAGCAAATTAAAGAGGAAAGGCTAGGAGAAAGGGCAAGGGAACCCAAGAGGGATTAATTTTATGGTGGGATCTATTCTCTGCAAAGGAGTAGTGGTCATAAATTTCAAGGTATCCAAAACCAAAGTGGTCAAGAATCCACCAATATTCCACCTCTCCGGACTACAAGGTTAAGGGGCCCAAAGTCCAAGTTTCCCTAAGAGTAGAAGACTCTATAAAGGAGAATGTCTAGCCGAGTCCAATACTTGATTCAATTGTGGGAAGTCTATCCACCATGCCAAGGATTGTAGGAGAAGTGGCACAACGCGCTAAGGCAAAAAATGTCAAGCTCAAGGTGCCTAAAGGACCAACCGACTCTACGCTCTTCATGGTTGCCAAGAGGTCGAAGATGTTTTTGATGTTGTCACTAGTATGTTAAGAGTTTTTGATTATGATACATATGCACTTTTAGATCCAGGAGCAAATTTATATTTTGTAACCCCACTCCTTGCTAATAAATTTCATGCTTGTCCCAAAGTCCTCTATGAGCCCTATGAGGTGAGTAACCCCATAGGAGAGTCCATTATAGCACGAAGAGTTTTTAAGAGTTATACCATCTCTATCTAGAACAAATAGGTCTCATGTGACTTGATTGAGCTTCTACGGTAAAATTTGATGTGATTCTTTGAATGGGTTGGTTGCATATTTCCTATGCTTCAATTAATTGTAGAACTCGTAGGGTCAAATTTCAATTTCTTAATAAACCAATTCTTGAATGAGAGCTAGTAACTCCTTTTGTAGGGGTCAATTCATTTCCTTCTTAAAGCCTCGCAAAATGATCTCCAAGGGGTGCATCTATCACTTACTAAAAGTCAAAGATATCACTTTCAAAATTCCTCTGTTGAGTCGGTCCCCGTTGTAAGTGAGTTTCTTGATGTCTTTTCGGATGAGTTTCTGGGTATTCCTCTTGAAAAAGAAATAGACTTTGGTATAGCCCTCTTACCTGATACTCAACCTATCTTAATCCCTCCATATAGAAGGGCTCCTGTAGAGCTAAAAGAGCTACAAGAGAAATTGAGAGATTTATTGGAGAAGGGTTTTATTATACTTAACTGGTCTCCTTGGGGTCCCCTGATTTTATTTTTAAGAAATAAGGATGGGTAACTCCATATGTGCATTGACTAATAGCAACTCAATAAGGTTTACCATCAAGAATAAGTATCCCCTTCCAAAAGTAGATGATTTATTTGAACAATTACAAGGGGCTACTTATTTCTCTAATGTTGACTTGAGATTTAGTTATCACCAATTGAGGATGAGAGAAAGTGACATTCCTAATATGATATTCTGAACTAGGTATGGTCTTTTTGAGTTTGTGGTGTTGGCGTTTGGCCTTACTAATACACCTAAAATATTTATGGACCTCATGCAAGGGGTGTTCAAGCCCTAACTCGACATGTTCATCATGGTGTTCATTGATGACACCCATATCAACTCTCAAGGTGAGCAAGAGCACATGAAACACTTGAGGGTGGTATTACAAACCCTAAGGGAACATCAGCTTTATGCAAAATTTGACAAATGTGAGTTTTGGCTAGATACGGTTGCCTTTCTTAGGCATGTGGTATCTAGTAAGGGTATCAAAGTTGATCCTAAGAAGACTGAAGCCTGACAAATTGGCCAGGCCATTGACTCTTTTTGACATAAGGAGTTTCTGTGCCATAGTCGATTATTATAATAGGTTTGTGCAAGATTTTTTCACTATTTCATCCCAACATACCAAGTTAACTCAAAAGAAAGCTAAGTTTGTATAGATAGATGAATGTGAGAAAAGTTTCCAAACCTTAAAGGATCAACTTACTTTGGCCCCAATATTAAAATTACTTGAAGAGAATGATGGCTTCGTCATGTATTGTGATGCATCAAGGATTGGGTTGGCTTGCATTCTAATGCAAAATGGTAAAGTGATTACCTATGCTTCAAGATAGTTGAAAGTGCATGAGAAGAATTAATCGACTTATGATCTTGAACTTGCATCGATGGTGTTTGCCCACAAAATTAATCGACATTACTTGTATGGAGTTCATGTGGATGTCTTCACTGACCTCAAGAGCCTCTAACATGTGTTCACCCAAATGGATCTCAATTTGAGGCAACAAAGGTGGTTAGAGTTACTCAAAGATTATGACATGAGTGTGAAGTATTACACCAGAAAGGCAATGTAGTAGCTGACGCCCTTAGTAGAGTTCCTATAGATGTTGGAAAGACAGAGTTACCTAGAGATGTTCATAGATTAGTTGGATTGGGAGTAAAATTGAGTGAGTCCGAAAATGGTGGTGCAATGGTTCTTCATGGCATCTTCTTTGGTTAAGGAGATTAAGGCTAAGCAAGAACTTGATCCCACCTTGGTTAAGTTGAAAGCCTTAGTGTAAGATGGAAAGATAAAAGTTTTCTCACAAGGGAGAGATAATGTACTCCAATATTAAGGAAGGTTGTGCGTGCCTAAATGATGGTGAATTGAAAAAGCTAATCATGCAAAAAGCTCAAAAATCTTCATATTTCATTCATGCCAACAGTACAAGCATGTATATAGACTTGAGGGAGATTTATTGGTGGAACAGAATGAAGAAGGACATTGGTCAGTTTGTGTTCGAGTTTGCTCATTGCCAACAGGTCAAGGTTGAACACCAAAGGTCGGTGACCTAGTATAAGACATTGACATTTCTACATGGAAGTGGAAAAAAAGATCAACATGGACTTCTTAGTTGGGTTGCTAAATACTTGAAAAGTATTTTTGACTCTATATGGGTGATAGTTGACCGCATGACAAAGTCAGTCACTTCTTATTGGTCAAGACTACATTTAGTATCGAAGACTATTCTCGCTTGTATATCCGAGAGTTGGTGAGGTTACATAGGATTCCATTGTCCATTATATCAAATCATGGAGTTAAATTCATTTTCACTTTTGGAAGTCTTCTCAAAAGGGACTTGGCATTAGGGTGAAGTTGAGTACTAGTTTTCATCCCCAAACCGATGGATAAGCCAAAAGAACTATTCTAACATTGGAAGACATGTTGAGAGCTTATGTGTTGGAGTTTACAGGGAGTTGGGATGAGTATCTTCCACTTATCAAGTTTGTCTACAACAATAACTTTCAAGCGAGTATTAGGATGGCACCATTTGAAGCATTTTATTGTAGAAAATATAGATCGTTCACTGGGTGGTTCGACCTCAGTGAGGTGGCGTTAATAGAACTATACTTGGTGATAAATGCTATGGAGGAAATTAAAAACATAAGGGAAAATTTTTTTATAAGCCAAAGCTGACAAAAATCCTACTCTGATGTGAGAAGAAGGGATCTTGAGTTCCAAGTTGGTGATTGGGTCTACTCGAAGGTGTCCTCGATGATAGGTGTGATTTGGTTTAGTAAGAAAGGAAAGTTGACCCCTATAAGGTGGTGAGAAGAGTGGGAAGAGCGACATATGAGTTGGATCTGCCCAATGAGTTGCATTTGATTTATCTTATTTTCCATGTGTAGATGTTGAAAATATTCACAGGTGATCTAAATTCCATAGTTCATTTGCATGATTTGAAAATTGAAGAAAATTTGAGTTATGAAGAAGTCCTGGTTAAAATTCTAGACCGGCAAGTGAAAAATCTAAGGAAGAAAGAAGTTTAATCCATTGAAGTACTTTGGAGAAGCCAATACGTTGAGGGTGCTACATGGGAAGCAGAAGTGCACATGATGAAGTGTTATCCATATCTATTCCACTCTACTTAAGCCTGAGGTACTAAGAAATTCTTCCTAAAGCATCAAATTCCATGCATGTTAGTTTTCATGATGTATGCATTTATTTTTGAAGTTTATAACTTGTCTTGAGACATGTTTTGAAAGTGAGTTCTGAATTTTTTGTCAAAAAAATTTTCAAACTTGTATTTTTGCATGCATACTAGATTGTTAGATACTACTTTACTCTTTAGAGCCTGCCTTTAAGTACATTAGGGGATGAATGTTTTCAAGAGAGAGATATTGTAACAACCCCTAGTTTAGGAGTCTTAAGTGAAGAAAATTTAGCCTGAAGTTAGGCTCACAAGGGAAACTTATGGCCCATGGGTGTATTATGGCCCGTAGCATTGGTCCTTAAACAAGAGACTTCAGGAAGGGGAAAAATTTCCAAGTGTGGGGTATCTCACGGACTAAGTGACGACCATATAATACCTTATGATCCATATGACGGGTCTTGAGTGAGACTATCAGACATGAAGGAAATTTGGAGTTAGCTAGAAGGTGACCTATGTGTTAATAGAAGGCTCTTACAGCCGTGTATGACTCGTAGAATCCCTTCGTTAAATTAGACCAAGAAAATTAGAAAAATGGCCAAGTATGGAGGGACACTATGAGTCCAACCATGACCTATAGATGGTTACACAACCCATAACATGGCTTCATGGTTTTGGGGTCCAACAAAAGTCAATTTTAGGAATTTTAGATGTGTTACCAGACGAATGGGACTTACGGCTCGTGGATTGACCTGTGGCCTATAAATGACTTTTTTCAAGTGAATTTGATAGTTTCTATAATAGGTAGGTTGGCCAATTCCATCAATTATATTCCTGAACTCAGTTATTTTGCGATTAAGAGGGGTCTTAAATCAGGTCCTAAACCCTAAGAAGCCTTCATTTTCCCCATTCTCTCAAATCTAAAATTTCCCTAAGGCAAAAACTCTCAGGAAGAAGGCAAGGCAAAAACTAGGGTTTTCAAGAATCTTCCAAGCTTCAAGGTCCAATTCTCCCACATTTCCCCAAGGTATCTAAGTCGATTTATAGGTATCCTTCTGCCCATAAATTTCCCTTCGAAGTATTTTACCTTTTTTTTTAAGTTTCTTTAAGAAATTATGCATGATTATGACGATTTTATGATATTTATATTATTAATTGATAAACACAATGTCTAACAACTATTTTACTAAGTGTATATGAATGTTTGAGCTATTGATAATGACCTCAATGATGGGTTTCGATAATGGTGAAGTGTGGGCATTTTCGATGGTCCTTGAAAAGAGAAATTTCATTATGTTTTATGCATTTTATGATTGTTATATTTAAAAAAGTTTAGCCAACCTAGTTTTCTAGTAAAGGGCATTAAAGTTAAGTTTTAAGTAATGATTTGTCAAATATATAAGCATGTTGTATAATAGCCCTAAAATCATGTTTAAGAAAGGTCCCCAAGATAAAAAGACAACTGTAACTTGGTGATTCCTGAGTCTGAGCCACTCTTATGATTGCTATTTATGATTCTAAGTTATATTTAAAAGATTCTGTTAGATGGCTTAGCACCGAGTGGATTTGAAATTGGGATTCATTCCATTAGTTGAGGCCTAGCCAATTAAAGTTAAATCTTAAAGTATTTAACTATATGCCACCATAGGAGCACTTGTAGGCTAGGCTAGTAGATCCACATAGGCCATTTATGTTATTACAATACATTCAAAGTTGACGGAGTTCCACCTGACAAGTGGTTACCTGGTGCTAATGTAGGGGGTTATGTTTGATTTCATGTAGTAGCTCACATGGTCTTAAATACCGATTAAGGTCTTCTCCCACAAGTTTATGATACTATGATATATTTTAATTACATGTGCTTTCTTATGCATTGACTCTTATTCATATTGAGCCATATTCCTTATGCATGCTTAAGCTCGCTTTATGTATCTTTTATCTCATAAGTACTTATATGTTGTATTTATGAATATTGATATTACAATTTCATATATGCATTGCATTTCATATACTTAGTACATTCAAACATACTAACACATAATTTACCTACATGATTTAACATTGTAGAGACAGACATTCCTCTACCGACTCATGGTTAGTACTCAACGTTCAAGACTAGCATTGTTATTCGTGGTGAGCCCTTAGTTTGGGACTCTACCATTATTCTATTCTATCTTGTATTTATTTTTAAGATAATGTATTTGTATCCCTTTATGAGGTATTTATTTCCTATGTTGCACAATTATAGATTTATTTCTATTTGATGGAAATCGACTGTTACCAATTCTGTCCATCGATGTACCAGTTGGTTTTCTCATGGATAATGAATGTTAGTTATCATATTGCTATTTATTGGTGCTTCATTGATTTTAAAGGCCCACGGTCCCTTTGCCCTTGTTTCTTTTACAAATGTTTCTATAAAATGTCTATGAATGCTTAAGATGGCTTAGATGAGGTGCCTTAGGGTATCGCATTCACTGAGTAGTGACTAGGCTTCTAGGATGGGTCGTTACAAGGTCCTAACTATTATAGGGGTAAGATCGGAGGAGAAACTAAAACTAGTAGCCTATCAACTCAAAGGCCTTGCACAAATATGGTTCACTTAATAAAAAAATGAGAGGAATGAGGATTGGGGTCCTATTTCATGGGTAGAGTTCAAAGATGTATTTCTTGATCTATCTTTTTGTTGGAATTGAGTGAAGGTAAGATCCAAGAGTTCCTCAACCTTCGCCAATGGAGGTTGAGTGTAAGAGAGTATTCCCTCAAGTGTACTAAATTGTCAAAGTATGCTCCTTTCATGGCTTCATATCCAACAACAAGGATAAGTAACTTTGTGATGTGTGTCTCTGTTGGTGGCCCAAGAGTGTATGATGGCCATGCTGATAAAGGAAATGGACATTTCTAGATCATGACATATGTTGAGAAAATTAAAGGGGAGAAGCTTAAGAAGGATTGAAGGATGACTAAGAAGGCCTGACTTGAGGATGGGCCATCTTTTGATTGTGCTTTTATGCCTAAGTTTCACAAAGATAGGGTGCCTAACCCTAAGTATCGAGGCAAGGGTGTTAATGGTCAAACATATCCCATATGCCACAAGTGTGGAAGGTACCAGCTAGGAAATTGTTTAGCCAGTTCAAGTACATGTTTTTTGGTGTGGTGTAATGGATCATAAGTTGAGGAATTGTCCATGGGTTCCTAAGAATGATAAGTATAATCGTCAACGATCTTAACATTACCCCCTCTAAGGGTACTAGACTTAGAATGATGCTTCACATGGTATGTTATGAATTTTCCTTCTGTGGTAATGATATTGGTCTGGATTGGTTTCACGTCCATTGTGTTGTGGTTGATGTTGTGACCAAAGAGTTGTGGGGTTGAGATAAGTAGAAGTGTAGCTTCTTATATTCACCTTCATGCATCTTTATCTTCCATCCCTTTGATGACATTTCATACGCATGCATGCTCACGAAAAAGATTTCTAAAAATATTTTAAAATTGTATTGATGCATTCATATTGGCTGAAATTTATTTATTAACTCTTCTCAAGCGTATTTCCATCATATTCGAGGATGAATGTTTTTGAGGGGGAGATATTATAATGCCTTAGATTTTAAGCTAAGACCCATGTCATTTTTCATACACGTATAGGCTCAAGTTGATGACTCCTAATGTGGTGGTATCAACCATTATGTATTCTAAGTGGATTACATGTGGTTTAGGTCATAAGACATCTCTTCCATCAAGCTAAGTCCCAAAGATTCTAATCCGCTAAGTTTTGGTACGAGTTCGTATAAGATTTTAGCTTCAAATGACCCTATATCTTAACACAAAATTTATTAGTTGACCTACTACCCACTAAATTAAAGATAATTGAATTAGTTTTCGACTCATCTGGTTTGCCTTATTCAGTGTTTAGAGTAAAAAGTTATAACTATTTTACTAAAGCTTGTCAAAACTATCAAATTCAATGAGCTGCCGATTTTGACCGTTAAAATATCCCAAGAAAGATTAAATACTATACAAAAAGGTGACCCAAAGTCCCATTTGGGGTACCACCAAATAGTTCAATGATGGCACCCCTGGGCTGCTAATTTTTCCACCAAGACTTATTAAAATATCTTTTTTTTTTTTTTTACTTTTGATGATATTTTATTTATTACTTTTGATGATACTTTTACATTCCCCAAAAGGATTTTGAACCCACTCAATCAAAATACACATTACTTAGCCTATTTTCATGCCATAATAACCTTTTTCTTCACTCATTTTGAATTTTTTTCTCAAGTAAGAAGACCTAAATCCTATATTAAAGAACAACCTGTAATTTCTTCCAAGCTTTTCACCCAATCCAATATTTTCTTCAACCTTCTTCTCTATTTTGCTCTATGATATGTGGGTCTGTTCATCCATGGGTCCTGCACATGGAGTCCAAAATTATTTTTAACCCTATCTTTAATTTCAAGATTTATTTTAATATGGGTACTTCCTATTCGTAATTATATTCTCGATTCATGTTAGAAATTATTATTTATTAATTTGAAATGCATGAAATGAGCTAGTATTTATCAACCCTTTGTATTACTACATGGATTGATGATTTCGTTAATCGGTCTTGCTAAATCTTTATCCAAGTGCTATATTTTGGTCAAAATCATGAATATTGTGGTCAAATGAGTAATTATTGCCATCTAATTGCATGTGTTGATGGATTTTGAAAAATGTTTTATCTTACACTATTATGGGTCTTTGAATCTCATTATGATTTTTTAAATTATGGTTGATGAGATGATATTCATGGTTCCCTAACTAGAATTTCTCAATGATTATGGGTGTGTTGTTTTGAAATTGTTTCAAGTGATTATGTTTTACCCTGTTCACGCATGATATTGAATTTCGTGATTTTAAGTCTTTATACATGAACCCACCAAATTTTGAAACTAAGGTCATACAATGAAATATATCATGTATGATAATGAGATTTTACTATATGTGTGCAAAGTCATGAATATTATGAATAACAAGGATTATCTAGTATGTTATCAAACTCGTTGCAATTCTATGAAAGTTATGTATTATTATAAAACACTCTTTATGGTGTTATAATATACATGATTTTAGGGTACATGTGAACTAATATGGGTTATCATAATTTTTTTTTCAATTTATGGTTTCTACTACAATTATGCATGAATTTTATTATGTTAGATGCTTTAAGTTGATTTCAAACTTTATAGCACATAATTACCCTACTCTATGTTGAACTATGATCATGGCCAATTGAGGACCTTATTTATACTTTTCCACAAAGATGGACCAAGTTAAAAAAAAGGTGTGTTTCATGAGGAATAAAGGCTTATGACATGCTATTTGCTTACTATCGACTTATGAAAGTTCTCAGTGAATGAATGAATAATGGTGGAGAATTTCCCATCTAAGTAATGATCTATGTTAATGAATATTTGATAGTGGAGGATCTCCCATCTAAAGAATGATTGAAGGGCTATCCTATGATTTTGACTTTATGATGTAAAAAGGGTTAGGAATTGTATAACTTGCCCATCCATGTGACTTTTCATGATGTAAATGATATGACTCTATGACTTTCAATTTTCCACTTTTGTGAGAGTACTACCTATCACCAAGTGGACTAGTGGAGAGTATGAGAGTACCCAAGTCCCAAAAACTATTTTCCATTGTTAGTAAAAGGGTTAGAGGCAAATAACCAAATCTCTAAGGGTTGAGTACCCTACACGTGAGGAAATAAAAGTGAGTACCCGAGTCTAAGAAGTAGAGGTGAGTACTCGGTTCAGTCAAGGCTAGGTAGATCCATTTTGGTATTAGGAGGTTTACCTTTGCAAGTGAGTTCTCCCTTTTTCTGGTGTAGGAGTGACATAGGAACTCTGTGGATTAGCTTACATGCTTTCATGTTGGTTATGGTCTCTCTTACATATGTTTATGTTCCCTTCATATTCCCTAAGGTGTCCTCTTATGATTATCTATGATGGTTCATTCATTATGCCCAAGGATGTTTACTTCTATAAGGTGTGTTTTAAAATTCATATGACTCATTATTTTATAATTTCAATTGTTTTCCCCGCTATGATTATGTTTGTCCATGCATGTTATCAACTACCTTCTAAATGCTTCCCTCGTATGTGTTAATGATCCTTGTTACTACTAATGGATATTTCTCATAAAGGTACTCGACTTTCTTTTTGAGTATGCATGATTCTCCGTTATGAATTCCTAATATCTCGTATTTATCAAGATGGTTCTTCCCTTAAAGTAATGCATTGTTCTCATAAAGGTATTATTATACTTATGCAGAATGGCCTACGTTCCTTACCATTCTACGTTTAAGTGTTTTATCATGAAATGCATTAAGTGTACATTCTTTGCTTTTCACATGTATCATCTCATCTTCCATGAATTGAGTAATGTCTTAAATGTTCATAGTGTTCACTAGCCTATGACTTATACTTCATTAATTGCATACCTGCATACTTAGTACATTTGATAGTACTAACGTGTACTCTATGCCTACCTAATTTCACTATGGAAGGGTTGACGCTCCTTGATATCCTCCACGTGACTAGCTTTGGACCCTAGAGGATCTTGCTTGTGGTGAGCCCTTTAGTTCTAGGGCAATATTTATCCTCTATCTAGTTAATTTATATTAAGACATTAATACTCTTATTACTCTACTTTTGAGGGTGAGTTGAGGACATGTGTTGGGCCCCATCCCATCTGTGACTAAGAGGTATTGTTGGCTAATATGTTTTGTATGAATCATGTGCCGCTATTGTATCTATGGAAATCTTCCCTTCCCTATAACATGTATATTGTTGTTTGTGATGTTATTAGTTCAAAAAGTGAAGTTCATAAGTCTCATTTTACATAAAGTGTGTCCCGTACCCTCTTTCCTAAGAATTTATGTGTTGTGATTGAATAATGAAAATTCCTTATCCCATAGAGTACATCCTAAGCCCCTAATTCCCTTAATACTATTTGTTAATGATTTATCCAATCTTCTTAACCAAAATGTGCTTACGTATACTATGAGGCTTGTTTGGGGTACCTTCGAGTTCTCCATTTACCATGTCACACCTAGACTCTCTGCTTAGGTGTTAAGACCCGGACCTAGGGTCTAGAGTTGCATGGCGAATGGGAACCCGAGAGTCCCCAAACAAGCCTCAAAGTATCCAAAATTCACATAATCAGTATATAAGCACATTCAAATAGTAAGTACATAATTCTAAGGAATGGAAAAGTAGGACTCACGCTATAGGGATATCATAGGGAAAGGGATTAACATGGATTCACATAACTCATCCTAGATAAGACTAAGGGCAGGTAAGTATGACTCACTAAATTTTGGACATAAGATCTTTCACATTTCCACATAAAAACATACATACTTATCATAATTCTAATAGCTAAACGACAATATCCACATCCAATAGATAACCATAACCGTAAAATCCAAACTACAACACATAGCACATATCCATACAAGAGTCTACAAGATGTCCAATAATGCCTCTAGTCGTAAGATGGGATGGGGCCAAGACACATCCCAAGCTCACCCTCTAAGTATATAATATAAACAAAAGCACCATAGGTAAAGGAATGGTGACTTGTCCTTGAAAGATAGGACTCACCATAATACGTATCTCAAATCAACTCTAGTCATCCAATGGTAGATGAAAGTAGTCTCCGGTCCCTACATGGTGAGATCATCTAGGCAAAAGTATGCGTTAGTACGTTTGAACGTACTAAGCATGCATGGTGCAATGCATGCATTACCAAACCTGCATTCAATGTTAGATGACAAGGGCACATAATATAAAAAGAGATATATATAGTAAGGAACATAGTATAACTAGATGCTATGAAATTCATGATGCATGAAGTGCAAATGATTCTCATATATGGTGGGGATGTGACCTCAGTTGACATAAGTAAGACCAAGTAAGCTATTACTTGGAATTCAGATGAAATCCCTTTATCATTATAAAGGTGGTCTACTTGCCAAAGGTAAACCATACTTCAGCTTATGAGCATCCCCATTTCGTCTGAAGCAACCTTCCTTACGAGCATCCCTATTTCAGATAGGATTTTCACATATAACATATCATATCAATTGTTCTCCTTATAGGCATCTCCATTTCGGAGTCAACTTTCCTTATGTGCATCCCCATTTTGGAAAGGACCTATGCTTGGCATATAGTTCAAGGAAAGGGACCCCTGGGGATAGCCCTAACAGCGCCAATCTATCAGTTCTAAGTCATCATCCCATAAGAATACATTTACATATATATTTACATCCTTTGAAAGAGATAACAATCATTTCAAAAACCATTTCAATGCATTCTTAGGCTTAAAGGCCAAACATCATTCATAATAATTCATACTTAGGCTCAAATGCCAAAATTCATAATTTCATAGTCATAATACTCATGTACAAGAATAATCCATTCGTATGCAAAATGGTGCAAGCACACAAAATTCTCAAAGAGCCATCATCATAGACATGTATGTGATCACATTCTTGTAATAACCAATATCTTATCAAAAGTATATCATAGAACACTATTAGGCTTAACCCATTTTATAATTTCTAAAATAATCCAATATCATGAATGTGAATGCCATGAATGATGTGATATCATGGGAAATTAAAATTCAATCTAAAATCAGCAGTATAATATGAAATTCAAGTGAAAACATAATTAAATCTACATTTAAAATCAAGTATAATCGCCCATGTATGAACAAGCGTGAAAAGGGACATACATATTTATAATCTCATTAATTCAATGTAAAATATTCATAATAGGGCTTAAAGTAACTTAAAATCACCAAATATGTACAACCTATATATCAATTTAATTTAATAAATCCAAATAGTGGAAACCCATATTTAAAGAGAGCTTAAACTCATGAAATTTTGATTGAAAGGATTTGGGTCTCTTTGGTTCAAAGGAACCAAATATCAGACCCACATACCTAGACCTAATTGAAGAAATTCCAAGAGAAGTTTGAAGGAGAATAGAGTTTACCTTGATCCCCATGTTGAAAATCTTCAAGAGTTCTTGAGAGAAATGTGAGAGAGTTCAAAATGTGAGGAGTGAGTTTTGAATATTTGGAATAGAGTTTGGGTACTTAGAAGGTAATTAGATAGCATATGAAATCCCAAAAGACCTATATAAATAATTGAATTTATGAACATGCCATTAATAAAATGAAATTTACAAGAAAACCCACAATACCCCTGCACAGATGAGTTCTACAAAAACGGTCATAATTTCTTCAACCAAACTCTAAATGAGGTGAAACCAAGTGCACCTGAAAGATAATTAAAAGAACTTTAATTTTATATATTGTGGCCCACGGAGTTACTTTTGTGGTAAGAGATATGACCCTTTAAATTTGACCCTTCTATCAGCACTTGTAAGAAACTTAGACAATGGAATTCCTTTGAACTTGGCTTGATGTAGGAGACCCATGATGACCATAAACAATATAAATAAGATTGAATTTAAGGCTTGAGAGTGAACTTAGCTTGAGCTTGAAGCTCCCACACTTAGAATATTTTTGAGCCAAAAGTGATCCATACGGTTGGGCCACACAGGCCATGTGGCTTCACAAGGTCTGTACCACTACCCGTGGCACCAACCTTAACCAAAATAAAATCTTCCATGCCAAGAGTGAAGCAACATGTAGAATAAGTTTCACCTAAGAGGTTATATGGGCACCCTCACGACACGTGGTGCATCACACGAGCCATCTGATGGGTCTTGTGACCTCACTTATTCTCAAAATGTTGGGACTTCACGCAAAGTCCATCACACGGCCTACCACATGGTCCGTAGAGTGTCACATGGACCATGAGGGGTCAAGTGTGTTGTGCCTTGGTTTTTAGTCACCATAATGTGGAACCAAATAACATTCAAGTGTCAAGGGCCACTCAATGAGACCCTACACGATCCATGTGAGCTCACACAGGTTGTGGGGTCATCCTTGGAGTACCACTTGGTCGAAAAACTTCTAAAACATTAAATTCCAAGCTCCAATCTAGTCGTATAATTCCCGACGTCATTACATCATTTCCCCCTTGGGAAATTAGTCCTAAGATATTGCATAACAAGGCTTGACTTAGAACATGAAACTTCAACACACAAGGTACAATGCATGATTCATCATTTGAAAATTATGACGTTGTTAAAACTCATATCAAAATGTATTCAGATCATTTTAAAACATCATCAAATAAATTATTTTCATGCAAATGTATGCATGTCATGTTGTGAGGCTCAAGAGTGAAAGAGTTGAAACCTAAAACCATTGAGAATAGGAAGCACCTAAAACCATAGGCTTAAGTAGATTGTATAGGATAAAGTTATCACCGCATATTACTTTCTCCCACCTCCCACGTATCACTTTACACATGTTGATTTCTCCAAAGCACCTAACCAAAGCCATATCCTTGTAATGAAGCCGCTTTACTTACCTATCCAAAATTTCCACCAAAAATTTCTCATTAAGATAAGTTCTCCTCAAATTCCACCCTTTCCAAAGGCACAATAGTACTATGATCACTAACCAACTTTCTCAACTTAGACACATGGAGAACTGGGTAAATAGAGCTCAAATCCGGAGCCAGTTCCAACCTATGAGTAACATTCCTAATCCACTCAAAAGTCCTCATTAGGACTTGCATACCGAAAACTTAACTTGCCATCTTTTCCAAAATGCATCACACACTTCCTAGGTGGGCCCTTCACATATACTTAATCACCAATGCAAGACCTATTGCCCTTTTTCCAATATCCAAATAAAACCTTTTGATGACTTCGAACCACCTTTTACTTTTCCCTAACTAATCCCACTCTTTTCATGTCCTCCAACACTAAATCCAGGCCTATCGAAGTCATCTCACCTAATTTAAACCATTCCACCAAATACCTACACCTTCTACCACACAAAAGCCTAAACTATGCAATACCAATGCTAGCATAAAAGCTGTTGTTGTAAATAAACTCAATAAGTGGTAGGTGATCACACCAATTAACCTTGAATTCTAACATGCAAGACCTCATCATGTCCCCCAAAGCTTGAATTGTCCTCAATAATGAAAGTAGTCTCAACTGATAAGAGGTGAGTTGATTTGGTCACCCAATCAATAATAACCCGAATTGAATAAAATTGCTTTGGGGTCCGAGGCAACCCAACCACAAAATTCATGTTCGCCTCTTCCCACTTCCAAGTAGAAATTTCAACATCTTGAGTCAAACCACCTGGTCCTTGGTGTTCTACCTTCGTTTGTGGAAAATTAGGGCATTTGGATACAAACTTTTCTATATCCCTCTTCAAACCATGCAACCAATACACTTCTCCCAAGCCTTAGTACCTCTTAGTAGATCTCAAGTGAATAGAATATTGAGAGTTATGGGCTTTACTCATGATCATATCCTTAAGACCATCAATGTCTGAAATATATAAAGATCTTGGTGCCGAATTACATCATCTCCCCATTGGGAGAAAACCTTTACCTCATTTGTAGCAACTAATGTGCTATCAAAATACAACATATTTGGTGCCTAAAACATGACATTTTGGGTATTCTCAATGTGATAAGTTATTGTAGTTATGTGTTTTTTTATTTATTTTTGCAATAAAATATAGGTTGGCTTGATTTTGGGAAAAGTTGCAGAATTTGTTGATTTTGAGAAACTATGAGTCGTAGCCCAATCTACAAGTCATAGGTAATATCCGTAGCAATTAACCGTGTCCAAAAATAAAATCTGAGAATTTGAAGTTCAACTATACAAGCTCAAGTTACGAGTCGTAGTCAACTCTATGACTCATAGAAAGGGGCCTCGTAGTAATTAATATTGTTTATTAAAATTAGACCAATAAATGCAAGAGTGGAATACAAGAAGGCACTATGAGCCATAGACCAGACTGCGAATCGTAGAGGTGGATCATAGTAGTAAAGTCTAGAATACTGACCACGAAAGCTTGATTATGGCTCGTAGGTCACCTTACGAATCATAACTTTGAGCTATAGCAGACGCCGACCAAATTTTCTAATTATTTTAAGGATCTTTTTGTAAATAGTATAAATAGTATAGGTTAGGATTTTAGGAGCAGGATTTTTGAGAGTCTTTAATGCTTCTTTGAATATCATTCATGTCATAGTAGTTTGTAGAGAGGGGTTTAGAGAGAAATTTTAGGATTTTATTTTGAGACTAAAATTTGGGGGATTAGATTCACTTGTGGATTAATTTCATCGGTCAGGCTTGTGATTCTAATTTCAAAGAGGGTTTTGTTGTTTTTCATTTTGCTTGGGTAAGAAATCTTCTATGTCTTTTAATTTCATTATTGATTTGCATGCCCAAGCTATGAGTGGCTAAACTCACAACTTGGGGTTGTGGGAACAATGAGTAGCTAGCTTAAGAATAATGGATTATTTGCAGTTGTTGAGTTGAGTATTTGCATGTATTATCCATTTTCCTTCATTTTTCTTATTGTTTAATAGTGGCCAACATTAAACCCTGCCTAGAGTTATGATCCTGATCAAGGTTGTGATGAATAGAAAAAGGGAATAGGTGACAAAATTCTATTGATGTTGTTCTCGCATAATCAACCAAACTCAGCCAAGGAGAGGTTGATTGGGATAATAGGTAACGGTTAGTTTAGGACACTATGGTATCCGACCAAGCACCATACTGAAATTCAACCTTCTCCTTTGGCCAAGGGTTGGAAGAACTTAAGTTATCATCCTGTATGCAATGTCCTAATTTAGGTTGTATTATCCAAAGTATTTGAGTTAATGAATCATGGGGAATATAATTTACCAAGTTGCTGTCCAAATTTGATTGTCTCTACGTTTTATTAGTATAGTTTTATTTACTACCAACCATTGCAACCCCTTCTTTTTCCTGAGAATCGAGTTATTTGGTGAATCAATGTAACAAAGCCCCATATTCCCTTGGAATTCGATCCTAACCTATGTTTAAGTTTTATATTTGACAATGATCACTTTATCCTCAAAGTGAGAGGTACTGTTTAAGTGTGATCAAAATTAATGATGCTGTTGCGGGGGAATACATCAAGGTTTTGACTTGATTTCACTAGTAGTTAATTCAAGTGTTGATTTCTTAATTCCTTTATATTTTGCTTCTATTTTAATTTTTTTAAGTTTTTTTTGCAGGGTATACTAGGTGTATTGCCACCACAAGCAGCTAAGGCGGACCCTTAGCTCTAATTGATTTTGAGATCCAACATGTACCAAGGAGAATGACCCAAGTAAACATGAATATTGCAGTTGATGAAGCCATGGATCAAAATGAGGATGATTTGGGTAGAGAGGAAAATCCACCACCAAGAGAAAATATGCACACCATAGGGATTTCAATGAGAACACATACAGTTGGAATCATGTCATGCCCCAAGTTGCCGTTAGGGCGGACTAGCACCCTTGCCAACAAGGATCGGGAGAACCAATTTATATCTATTCGCTTGTATACATATTATAATTAATTTTCTATGTTTGGCATGCTTATAGGGAGATAAATCGTTATAATAAGCTAAAAGGAGATGCGTATAGCTAGGCTATTGGGGACACGGTGCCTAATGTATGAGACATGACCACACTTTAGTTTACATAGTCTATAAAGCCTTTAGTCGAGAGAAAGTATTCATAAATATTCGGGACATGCCCTATCTAAATTAATTGTATAATAAAAATATATAAACTCAAAATTTGCACAAAGCTCCGGAACAACCTGGAGCTTGGTAACAACAACTGAACGTCCTGAACTCTACTGGAAAGATCTACTAGCACCTGTACCTGCAGCATGAAATGCATGTCCCCCGGAAGGGACTTAGTACGAGATAATATACTGAATATGTAAGGCAATAAATACTGTACATAAAATATAACTCAAATGAAATTATGCATTGATTGCGGATAAGAGACCACCGTTAATTATACTTTGGGATCAAGTACTTTATGTTCTTTATATTGCTTTACCTTTACGGTAAAATCTGTACTATAAATTTTGTTCACATCTGTACTCAAATGACCAACTAATCAAATCATCCCGATGCTAGAACCTCCTCGGCTACCACCCATAAACTGTATTGGGATCGTCCCTATGCTAGGTTCGCAATGAACCCCCTCGGGCTACCACCCATAAAAACTATATACTTAATCTTTCAGTTACCTTTGAGATCATTCTTTTGGTGGTCATAATATTAGATAAATAAAGCTATATATGCAGCATGTGCCATGTAAATAATCATACAATACAGTATGGAAATGAAAAGAGTATGCTACATAGACAATGAAATGCGTATGAACTGAAACAACTCATGAACTTTGTTTAGCAATAAGAACTCATTTATTTCGTATCATATATATGTAGATTTGAAGACAACTATATAAAAGAGCATATGAATATGTGAAATATTAGAGGTATGG
>JAOTQJ010160761.1:0-11659 GCA_025642045.1 Solanum sejunctum | reverse complement strand
GTTCTTGCATGGCATATGGTTCCATGAGTTAATGGGGGCTCGATCCCGCTGGTATTGTCCATGGTTTCCTCTTATCCTACTGCTCACCTCCTTATACCCTATATAGTATTAGAACAACCCACTTCTCTGTCCCCCATGGAGTGTCACCATGGATGTTTTGTTGATTATCTTTAGTAACCTATGCAACATGAAAATCTTGGGCTCGTAGGAATCTCTGAAGCAAATGCACCCACTATCGCCTATGTCAGAACCAAAGTAAGAACTTTTGCAACGGTGGTTAAATTCTATTGAAATCCCAAAATAGGTTGCACTTGAACTCCATAAGGATGTAGCTAGTGATATAATTACCAAAATAGCTATAGGAGTTCCTAGGGAATATCATATGCCATGAGTATGAAGACGTGGCAAAATAGGTACTCTGGCTAGACTCCAAAAGGTTTGAGGATGGATCTTATATACTTTATGAATAGTTTGAGTTTTTAGAATGTCCTTTTTTCCACCATTATTGAAGGATCAAAGGGATCCTCGATGTAGGTGACCAATTCCAGTGGGTGGTTTGATATTCCATCTAGAGGTGTTGGTGACCTTCTGATCATTGAGATGGACGCGGGGTTTTGAGAGTTTATATATTCACTAGAGAAGTGGAAAAAATTAGAGTCAGTGGTGTATGTCTTGAACTATTTCCTGAAAGCTATTCCCCTTGTTTTGATCTTAAGGCGATCAGAAGTTTATAGATTGAGTATGGCTTGAAGGCAGTGGTGTATAGCTTGAGTTATTTGTAGATGTCAAACCCAATGATAAGGTCTCTTCCAAGGATGGACGAACTAGGGAGCTTTGTTCTCAACTATAAGCCTCGGATGAATTCAATCACGATAGGCTGCCTAGTGATTAGGTTGGTTGTCAGGATCTCTCTTAATGGTGTACTAAAGTTTTAGAAGTGAGAAATACAGTGATCATTGGTTAGGACCACTGGGTTGAGGATTGATGATTCAGTGCCTATATCTATGAGTACGATTATGCATACCTACTTTTCCTATTTGGATGAGAAGACAGCCATCAGAACTTGTGAGTTTCAATCTCGTCGTGCTTTCCTAGTTTTAATATCTTGTAGATATTATGGTCAGATGCATCAGTGGTATTGCCATCCTCCTCTGCTGCTTCACATACCTCTTGAGAGAATAGTGTTTCGCACGTTGGTTCATCCTCTATAGTGAAGACAGACTCTAAGTCATTGTCTTAACTGAGATAAATGCCTGTGTGGTCTACTATTTCATTGAATAATTGAAGGGTTTTTATTGATCTTTTCGATTGTGGGTTGTTTTTCACAAAGTGTCCAAGTTTTTCTCCTAGGAATCATCAATTTACCTTATCGTGGTTGCCTGGACTTCTTCTCCTAATGTATTTCGTGCACCACATCATCCTTGATATCGCATCCGGAGGTCTAGGTAGCTTGAACCTCCTGTAATAATTATGGACCTTCCATCTTGTTCGACAGCTTGAGCAAGCACAGTCAGACTTCATGACTAAGTCACTCCTACAACATGCACTATCAAGGGTTAGGCTTCTTTGGATGATCTGTTTCAAGACAGATCTCTTTTTGTAAATTTTGTCCAATAATTAGAAAATAGTTTGCCTAATGTAGCCGATGTGAGGGGTAGTTATGATCTTGAAATGTTCTTCTATGATCATCATACTGTGCCCTGCTAGTATCTTAGGTAATGATGATACGAATGCCTGCTTCAAACTAAGGTCTTCTCCTAGCACAATGCGAATTCTTACCATATTCTAGAAATGATATCGATGACATTTCTATTATACAACATGCATTTCACCTCAAAAAGCTACCTTCACTACTTCTCTCTTAGTTGGCAGGTATATCAATAGAAGACTTCTATAAGTATGTTCAGGTTGCCTGTGAAGTCTTAGGTTGTGAGAAAGTTGCTGCAATCTTGCAACCTTATGACGTTCCACTAATCCTTGAGAATACTGGATAACCTTGAAGTTAATTCTGACAAGAATATTTACATCTCATGCTCGACCAAATTCTTGATTACTATCCAAGTGTAGAAGACTTGGATCCTCTAGGGCCACTATGAGACTTTGACATCATCAATGGTGAAAGTGTGAAAGCCAATTCAAACTTGCTTTGGAGATGTTGTTGCTTGTTCTAGCCATCATTTTGGGATATGATCTTCTGTCATCCTATCCTCATCGTTGTTTACTATAGAGACTTCAAGTTCTTTATCCTAGTTCATGGAGAGTGGGGGATAGTCCTTCTCATTTGATGTTAGTGCTGATTCTACAATTTGTTTTTCATATTCATGGGAATCATCAATATATTATTGGGAATCGGTTGATGGTGAGTCCTCACTATCCTGGATGTATCCTTTTGGGGGTTAATTATCCTCAGTCAAGGACTCTGAGGTGATGCTTTCTAGTTGTTCATTGCATCAAAGAACTTCATTGGATAGAACTTCATATTTTGAGGTAGTCTCATCTTGTTGTTCATTGAATTTGAAGTGCTCATCTATTGTCTTGAGATAATCACTAGTTGGATGATCTTCTTTTAAGGCGTAAAGCTCCAAAACCTCGTTAGCCGGTTCGATTGATTAAGGTTTAGGCAAGCAATGATTATTGGGATGCCAGTCCTCTTTATTGACAAGTTTGATCATATTATCCTATGCCTTATCTTTATTTGTTTGCTCTGGAGATGGGATTGGTAATCACCAAAGGTTGGACGTGGAAAGACTGGGTCCTTCCTGTAGTTGCAATAGATACATCTTGAGATGGTGTTCTTCATTTTGCGACTGTTGTATTTGTTGATCATCATGGTTCCTGGGTCCGTAGCTTTCTTTCTCTTTGCCTTTTTTTGTGCTTCGTTGGCTAGCTTTCGGTCCTCCATTGTTGCATGCTTTCTCTCCCATATGAACTTAGTTATGTCAAACTCTGGTTCATCCATTTGCTAGGAAGCTCGAGGTGTACCAGAGAAGATTTTATTCACGAAGTTCTCTTGCTTCGGAGAGGAGTAAGTCTATGAGCACATGGGAAATAAGGTACACCTAGTTGGAGAAGTTTATGTCCTCCTTGGCTCAGAGTTATTGTATTTCAGTCTTTGGATCTTCTGCTCCATGGCTGCTATCACATTCTTTGTTGTTTGAAGAAGTGAGATAGTGATGCTCCTGGAGGGCATAAATCAAATTGTATAGTTGCAGAAGAACTGGCAACCATAGAAGAACTTTTGCATGAAGTTCTCTTCCTTCGGCGAGGTATAAGGCTATGATTACTTGGGAAATAAGGTATACCTAGTTGGAGAAGTTGATGTCCTTCTTGGCTCAAGGCTACCATTCTTTGGTTCTAGATCTGCTCTATGAAAAATACTATCTCATTTCTTTATTGTTTGAAAAAGTGAGATGGTGACGTTCCTGGCAAACATAAATCGAACTGTATAGTTTCAATCTATGTTCCAGTGCTCGAATAAGTTCCGCATGTTGGTTGGACATCTCTACCATCTTGTTTTCTATCAAGTCCATCATTGTTTGTATCTTCCCTTGAGATTAGACGATGTGCTTGATGGAATGACTGACGTTGGACAATGCCTTATCTTAGACCATTGCATTCTCTGATTCCAAGTTGAGGGTTCCCTCGATGTCTCCTTATGGTATATGTTCTCCCATTGGTAGGATAACTTTTTTTGTATGGTACTTTTGGAGTGTATCACCAGTTATCCTACCAACAGGAAAACATACATCACAAGGTGACCTTAAGGGAATCCATAACCAGTAATCAAAAAACACAATGTTCAAAAACAAGGCATTGTCCAGCATCGGTCATTCCATCAAGCATGTCATCCAATCTCTGACAAAGATGCAAACAAAGATGGATTTGATGGAAATAAAGATGGACAAGATGTCCAACAAACCTGCCAGACTTATTCAAGCATTGGAGCATAGATTAAAAACTATAAAGTTTGATTTATGTTTTCCAGGAGCGTCACCATTTCACTTCTTCGAACAACAAAGGAATGATATAACAACCATCAAGGAGCAGATCCAAAGCCTGAAATATGGTAGTCCCAAGCCAAGGAGGATATTAACTTCTCCAACTAGGTCTAGCTTAATTCCCATGTGCTCCCAACCTGACTCCTCGCTAAAGCAGGAGAACTTCATGAAATAGTTCTTCTCTAATATACCTCGAGCTTCCCAGGATAGGAAAGAACCAGAGTTTAAAATAACTATGTTCATGTGGGAGAGAAAGGATACAGCAGCGACAACCTGAAACCAAGCTGAAGAAGCACGAAAAAAGGCAAAGAGAAAGAAATTTATGGACCTAGGAACCATGATGATCACCACATGCACCACTCATAAAGAAAAGAACACCACCTCAAGATGCATCTACTGCAACTGTAGGAAGGACCCAGTCTTTCTACATCCAACCTTTGACTATTAAAAAAATCCTATCACCCGAGCAAACATATGAAGATGAATCATGGGATAATATGATAATATCCATAAATAAAGAGGACTAGGAGCCTAAAATCATGGTTTCCCTGCACCTAAACTGATCAAATATGATCATGACGTTCTGGAGATTTACACCTTAAAAGAGGATAGTCCAACTGATGATTACCTTAGGGTTATAGATGAACACTTCAGATTCAATGAATAATAAGATGAAACTTCCGCAGTATTTGAAGTTCCATCTGAGGAAGATCTCTGATGCAATGAACAAGTAGAGAGCATCACTCAGAGTTCTTGACAGAGGATAATATCCCTTGAAAGAATACATCAAGGATAGTGAGGATTCACTATAAACTAATTTCGAGGAATATTTTATTATTCTGAACAATATATAGAAGAAACTACAGAATCATCACTAATATCAAATGAGGAGGATTGCATCCCACTCTTTATGTATCGATCTAAACAACCTAAAGTCTCTAAGGTAAGCGATGATAAGGATTGACTGACAGAAGATCCTATCCCACAACAAAGGCCAAAACCAGCAACCACTCCAAATTGGAACTAGTTTCACACTTTCACCATCGATAATATTAAAGTCTCACACTGGCCATAGAGGATCAAAGACTTCAAAATAAGATGTCCACCAAGAATTTGGTCGAGCATGATAATTACATGATCCTATCAAAATTCACTTCCTGCTTCTCCAGCATTCTAAGGTATTGGTGGAATACACTAGGATTGCAAGATCGTAACTACTTCCTCACATTTCAAGACTTCACAGGCAACCTAAACATACTCATGGAAGTTTTCTGTAGAGATACCATCCAACGAAGAGAGAAGCTATTGATACTACTCTTCGAGATGAAATGCATGTCGTATGACAGAATTGTCTTCAATATCCATTTCCAAAATCTAGCAAGAATCTACTTTGAGCTAAGAGGAGTCCCTAGTTGAAGTAGGAATTCGTGTCATCACTATATAAGATATTAGTAGGGCATGCCATGATGATCAACATTGTAAAATTAAAGACCATAAATGCCCCACATATTGGATACATTAGGCAGACGATCTTCTAAGCACTTGATAACATTTGCAGAAAGACATTTGTCCTGAAACAGATCATCCAGAGCATCCTAGCACTTGACAGGTCATGCATCATGAATGACTTAGTCACCAAATCTAACTAGGCATGCTTAAACCGCCGAGCAAGATGAAAGGTCCACAAACAGTACAGGAGGTTCAAGCTACTCTGACCTATGGACAGAAGTTTCAGGATGACCCTGCGCACCAAATATTTTAGGAAAAGAAGTCCAGGAGAAGTCCAAGCAACCATGACATGACAAATAAGTGCTTCCTGTGCAAACAAATGGCTCTAAGTCCATGTATGGTGTGAGGAGGCGAGCAAGGTGACCGCAGGACACCACAAGTTGGACTGGGACCCCAACGGCTCAGATAGGTTACATGTAGTGTAGTACTATATAGCATGTATGATTGACTCAAGCACTACTAACACAATATTTTCAATGATCTTGTCCATAACAGGGAGCAGACCATCCCATATCAGTTGGGTTTTCGATCACAATAGCGACCTTACCGACCAAACAGTGACCCATATGATAGTCTTTTGACTTTTTTGGGCTTTCCACAAGGGGTTTGAGTGGATCTCCCTAGCCTGTATCGCCCTTCAAGTTAACCTCCTAAAGTCTCCTTCCAGTCATACTTGTTTACCGAGCTCAATTATATTTCCAAAGGCTATTGTATACACAACTAGAGGCATAAGGGCAAAAATTAACTCATCGGAGTGTCAACTTAGACCCCTCCATGCTCCTTCAGACTATGAGATCGAATAACCCATCCACCCCAAGAGAGAAGACAAGAGAATGTTTAAGAAATAATCATATTATTTATACAAAAATTGTATTTACAAAGGTGTAGTAACTTTGAAAGAATTTCCAAAGGATATTTCTCTCTGACTCTAGACTAAGGACTCTTGAAAGAAAGATTGGGGCCCAGTTAAGGTTGTGATTGAGTTATGATTTAGCCCAAGTTATGCTTGTCCCTATACTAAGGACTTGGACTCCTTTTTATAAGAGAAAGTTAGCCTTACAAACTGACTCTAAAAAAAACCTTATCACACATGGCACACCATTGTAGGAATGGATAGACCCTACCTTATTCTAAAAATAGTAAAATAACTAAAAAAAATAAGTCTCATCAAGACTAACTATCTTTATCCAATTTATTCAAACTATGCCCTACCTAACATGTGAACAAAGCATACTAAAACAAAACATAAAAACAAAAGCATGATGTTGGCATATTATAGATTGTGCAAGCTGGTGGACAAACTACTTGTTGGCAGCTTTCAAGCAAGTGGGTAAGCTGCTAGTGTGGGTACATAGTGATGAAGTATTGTGGATGGCATGTGGACAATGTTTTAGGGTAAGCTTGGTGAGAAAGCTGAGGTAATTTTTGTGGTTAACTTGGTTATATGGTAACTTTTTTGTGGAGGTGGCAATTTTGGTGTGGTGAAACTTTCATAAGTCATTAGGTAGCATCGGACTATGTAGAGGTTGAAGGTGCTGTTGGTAGTCGCAAGTATCCTTCTTTCATCCAACAATCGACATCATGTTTCTTCTTCCTTATCTCTCTGTTCTCAAGGCCTTTTCTTAACCACATAAAGTACTTGATCTTGGTTGTAGGTCCTGTAACATTATGAGTCTATTTGTGTGATTTTTGCCTTATGCTTGTATGGTTGATTGTTGGTGTTTTCTAAGTTTCAACCTGTCATAACCCAAGCCTAGGGCCTAGATATGACACAGCGAATGGGAACCCAAAAGGACCCTAAATAGGTTTCTTGTGATATCAATCACACAACCTTGGTCACAGAAACAAATTAAAAAATAACAAGAGATATAATAAAAAGGGAAGTGGGGCTAAGGGAAATGTTGATATTCATAAAAGCATAAAGAGTCAAGCTCATAGCATAAAAAAATCATAATATCGAAAACGCCTCTCACTTGGAATGGAGCGGGGGAAAAGATACTTTCTAGGCTTGCCCTCATAACGACAAGTGTTTAATACAATAAAGTCTCAAAATAGCATGAGTAATGAGGATAGCTCGAACTTGAGGAGTCACCAATGCTTATCTCTGAAGTATCGACTAGCCACGTAGAGGATGATCAAAAAAAGACCTTTGGTCAGTAGATTGTAATATCATGTAGGAATAGAGTATGCATTAGTAAATTTGAATGTTATCACTAGCCAAGCCTAAGGCCTAGATGTGACCGTGAATGGGGAACCCAAAGGAAACCCAAACAAGCCTCACAACATATCATTACACATCCTTGGTTGTAGAAACAATTAAATGACATTTAAAGAATGGAAATAATGAAAAAAGAGGCTAAGGGAGAACTTGCCATAACATAGAGTCAAAAGGTAATAGAATCAACTCATAGCATAAATACATAGCTTTGTCTAAGGACCAAGACATACAACTGGTTCACCCTCAGAGTCATAAGCATATGATAAAATAAAGAGAATCTTACTACATAGTGTGAGATAATAGTCCTTGTCCCCGGAATGGAGGACTCACCAAAGGCTAACTTGAACAATCCATCTAGACACAAGAAGAATCAATAGGAGCTCTAGTCCTTTTATGGTGATATCATGTAGGAAAGAGTATGCATTATTACATTTGAATATGCTAAGTATATGGGATACAATGAAACAATAGATAGATATCATAATCAAAAATTCATAACAATAGGCAATAGGTATAATATAACAATATGAGATGTATGATCAATGCATAAGTAAAACATGCTTAAGTAAATCATGCTCATATGGAATATCAAATGTAAAAAAGTTATCAAGCTAGATTTCCAAGTTATTGACCCCTTGGGGTTAGTGATGATGCCACCCATCACTTAGATGAACGAGTATGAACCCCCATCTCGGTTGGTCATTATGCCTCCCTATCACCTAACTGGATGAGTATGAACCCCCACCTCAGTTGATAAGTATAAACCCATATCTAGGTTGATGACGATGCAACCCTATCACCCTAGTAGAGATTAGTATTAACCCTTATTTTAGGTTACCCAGGATCTTATCCCCCCAGATCGGGCATGGTCTAATGCGATACTCTATATAGAGTATATCATATGCATAAGCTAATTCCATCATCATATAGTAAATAATACCATATATGTAAGCTCTTTTCATCATCATAATATCATTCATATCATATCTCATGCTTTAGGCCTTTATTTCCTCAAGAAACCATAACCGAACATTTTATCAAACACCTTGGTGGGGTGTAATAGGGGTAAATGACCATGCAATTTAGAGATGAAAAAATGCAAGAAAATTTATAGTAAAACCATCAATCAACACCTTCCAACAACATCAAGATATTGACATCAAAACCCCTCATCAAATACAAAGTTAGATCCAAGATTTAGAGCTAAAAACATGCTAAAACAACTATACTTTCATGAACTAAAGTCACTATGCAGTAAATTTCTCAATATACAAGACCCATATATAAAATCAACTACAAACTATGCACTATTAAGTAAAAGAGGCTTTAGGCACCATTGGTTAAGGGAACCAATGGTTAAGGACCACATACGTTAGCTTCGGGAAGGTTTTTGCCGAAGACTTTAATAGAGACTTGAAGCTTGAATGAGGTCCTTGATGAAATCTATAAGATTGGTCTTTAGTTTGGGACTTGAATTTAGGGTGAATTCAATTCTGTGTTTGAGAGAATATTGTGGAATATTGAGGATGATATGAGGGTAAAATAAGGCTATGTATAGGTAAAAAAAAGAATGGAAACCCTTGGGCCAAAGACTTGAAGTTTTGGACCGAAATAAAAAAAGTGCCAAAATAACACTGTTTCGCCTCGCGTGGATGCTCACAAGAAATTTGCATTTTTTGCACGAACAAGTTTTACGAAAATAGGAATAAATCCTTCATTCAAACTTGGAATGAGGTTAAATAAAGTGCATTGGAAAGTTAATTCAAAGGAATTTAAGTTGAAAGGTCGTGGACCACTCAATTCTTTTTGTGCTAAGAGATATGTTCCTGTGAGCATCCACGTGAGGCAAAACAGTGTAGTAAATGCAAATAACCTTTTTGTTATCCTCAACTCACACCTATAATATTTAGCAACCAATCCCCCAAATGATTCACAAGCTCTAAATAAATTAATACCTTATCATTAGAACCCACCACAAATATACCAAGGTCGGGTTTTTGATCTGAATATCATGGGAGTGTTGCAAGGTGTTGATTGATGGTTTTACTATTGATTTTCTTGCATTGTTTCATCTCTAAATTGCATGGTCTTTTACCCCCATTACACAACCCCCAAGGCGTTTGATAAAATGTTCTGTTATGGTTTGTTGAGGAAATAAATGTCCAAAGCATGAGATATGACATGAATGATGTTATGATAATGAAAAGATCTTATATATATGGTATAATTGACTATATGATGATGACATGAGCTTATGAATATGATATACGATATATAAAGTGTTGCATTAGACCATGCCAGATCTGGGGGGACAAGAGCCTGGGTAACCTAGAATGAGGGTTAATACTCATCTCTACTAGGGTAACAGGGTTGCATCATCATCAACCTAGATATGCGTTTCTACTCATCAACTGAGATGGGGGTTCATACTCATCCACCTATGTGATAATGAGGCATAATCACCAACTGAGAAAGGGATTCATACTAATCCACCTAAGTGATAGAGCGGCATCATCCCTAACCCCAAGGGGTTTATACCTTGGATATCTAGCTTGGTGTCTTTTTCACATATGATATTCTATATGAGCATGATTTACCTAATCATATTTTACTTATGCATTAATCATACATGTCATATTGTTATATTATGCATGTTGCCTATCGTTATGCATTTTTTGATTATGATGCCTATCTATTGTTGCATTGCATCCCACATACTTAGTACATTCAAATGTACTAATGCATACTCTTGCCTACATGATATCACCATGTAGGGACCAGAGCTCCTATTGATTCTTCTTGTGTCTAGATGGATTGTTCAAATTAGCATTTGGTGAGTCCTCCATTCCAGGGACAAGGACTATTCTCTCACATTATATAGTAAGATTTTCTTTACTTTATCATATACTTATGACTATGAGGTTGATCCGCTCTTATGTCTTGGTCCCCACCATTATCTATGTAGAAGAGTTGTTGTTAGACAAAACTATATATTTATGCTATTAGTTGATTCTATTATCTTTTGACTCTATGTTATGGCAAGTTCTCCATTAGACCGTTTGCCCTTATTTCCATTCTTCAAATGTCATTTAATTGTTTTTGTGACCAAGGATGTGTAATGATATGCTATGAGGATTATTTAGGTTTCCTTCAGGTTCCCCATTCACCGGTCACGTCTAGGCCCTAGGCTTAGGTCATGACAACATCCAAATTTACTAACACATACTCTATTTCTCAATTATATTACAATCTACTGACCAGAGATCTTTTTTTATCATCCTCTACTTGGATAGTCGATACTTCGGAGATAACAATTGGTAACTCCTCAAGTGTTAGCTATCCTCATTACTCTTGCTATTTTCAGACTTTATTATGTTGAACACTTGCTGCTATGAGGGTGAGCCCAGAAAGTGTCTTTGCCCCTTCTCCATTCCAAGTGCAAGTATCCTTCTTCCATCCACAAATAGACATCATGTTTCTTCTTCCTTAGTTCTCTGTTCTCAAGACCTTTTCTTAACCATATAAATTGCTTGCTCTTGGTTTTAGGTCCTGTAAAATTATGAGTCCATTTCAGTGATTTCACCCTTATGCTCGTATGGTTGATTATTGGTGTTTTCTAAATTTTGACCTGTCATTACCCAAGCCTAGGGCCTTGATATGACACAGCAAATGGGGACCCGAACGAACCCTAAAAAGTGTCTGAAACTGTAATTTCCATACATCTAAAAGTCTATTCATTATTTTGAAAATTCAAATTAATATTTTTATTTAGGGAGTCAAATTGAGTTGTACATGGGTCTAATTTGAATTTTAGAGCAACTGTATCAAAATCCAAAACTCAGAATAAATGCTAATTTGGAGGGTCAACTTTGAAGGGATATATCGCTTATCACAGAAAGAATTGAGTGGTCCACGACCTTTCAACTTAAATTCC
>JAOTQJ010160751.1:9644-24158 GCA_025642045.1 Solanum sejunctum | reverse complement strand
TTAATCATTTATTTGTTTTCCGATCGCCTGTTCCACGACGCGGAAAGCTCTCTGGAAATTGCACCATATGTAATTTCATAAATTGATGTATTCACTTTAAAATCGAGGTTAGACCATTGGTATCCTAATTTGAACTCCCTGAATAAGAATATGAAGTCAAATTTTAGAAGAACCAAACGGAGTTTTAGATATAAAGGAATCAAAATTTTGGGCATTCCGAGGCATGTTTAGGGCACTTTTTGGGGTTGTTTCACCGTAACTCTATGTTCTTATATATCCATGTTTCAAGACTCATTTTGTTAGGTTGGGGGTGTATTAGATTTATTGGAGACTCATAGTACCTAAATAATTCAAGATTTATCTCCAAGTTGAGTTTTGGGTATTGTTCCATAAAAGGGTCAATTTTAAACTAGCATAATTTTTAGCACATTTAGTCCTCTTGTCCCACAACATGTCAAAAGAAATCCCTTTGTGTTTACTTCATATCTAACTTGATGTCACCTCATTTTGAGGTCGGATGAGGGCATCATGATAGTTTACGTAAGACCCTCCTGTGCAGTAAAGCCCTACGGGCACTTATATGGGCAGTGGTGTTTTGTATGGGTCGTGTGAGGTGCATTGAGTTAGAAAAGGCCATTTTGTCCTAAGGTATGAAGCATGACTAGTGTCATAGGCCGTGTGGCTGGTCATGGGGTGATTACAAGAGAGGAATAGTGGGCATTTGGGGGAACTTTCTTGCTAAGTGTTGTGCTGCGTCCCCTCACCGTGACGCGTGGCATGGGGCACGACCTGTGCCCTTGGCGTGGAGACTGGCCAACACATTACTGCACTAAGTACGGTGCTAGTATCCCTCCACACAACCCGTGGAGGCCTCCGAGGTCGCAATGAGATGTCTTTTTCCAATCGAATTCCAACTTCAATTTTTAGACTAAGTACTTTTTCACGGGTACTCCACACGACCTATGGAGTGCCACACGACCTATGGGACCTTCCATGGGGCAACACTTTGCCAAATTTTCCATCCATTCACTTATGGCGTCTTCATATATTTTAATTACTCTAATGCCCTTTTTAGACTTCTAATACTATCTTAACCTTCTTAAAAGACCTAAACAAGGGTGAAAAGGATCAAACTCATTACTCTTATCTCAAATACATTATCAATTCTCTCAAAAGGCTCCATCAAGCCCCAATTAAATTTCAAGGAAAATCCAAGAACAAGATTGGATTCCAAGATCATTTCCAAGCTTCCATTCTTCCTATCTCAATTCCAAGTAACTCTAGACCTAAGGTATGTGGGTTTTAGCCATTAGGTCCTTCCACCCATGGTTCCCTAACCTCCTTTATATATAATTTTCATGATTTAAATTTGATTTTGACAAATTGTTTTGCTAGTATGAACATGTTATGAACTATGTTAAAGTTATGTAAAGTTGTGACTGTTTTGCTATGTTTTGAGCTATAAATCTTAGATCTATGGTAAGATTTAATGAGGGGTTTTGATGTATATTTCTTGAGGGTGTTTGAAGGTATTGATTGATGGTTTTACAATAGATTTACTTGCATGATGTCATCTCTAAATTGCATGGTCTTATACTATCATTTCACACCCGCCAAGTGTTTGATAAAATGTTCGATTATGGTTTCTTGAGGAATTGAAGGTCCAATGCATGTACTCTGAGCTAAATGATGTTAATAATTAAATGATGAATGAAATGTAATAGTTTAACGAGCTTGTTCTATGAAATGCTTAATCTGCAGAGGGATGGGCTCCTATAAGGAAGGCCACTTAATCTGAAAAGGGATAGGCTCTGGTAAGAAAGGCCACTTGAATAAAAAAGGATAGACTCCTATAATGAAGGTCACTTAATCTAAAAAGGGAAGGGCTCTCATAAGGAAGGCCATATAATTCTAAAAGGGACGGGCTCCTGTAAGGAAGGTCACTTAATCCGAAAAAGGACGGGCTCCTATAAGGAAGATGGCTCCAAAAGGTTTTATGTTATGTCATTGGAGGCTTCTTTGCACATTTATATTATGATCTATGTAAGATAAATGATTTGCAAAGCATGACTTACTTAAGAGTTGGTTATAGATGCCATATTGTTGTTATGCTATCTATTGGTTATTATTATGCATTTTGATTATGATGCCTATGTCTTGTTGTATTACATCCCCCATACTTAGTAAATTCAAATATACTAAGACATACACTTATCTACTTGATATCGGCATATAGGGACCAGAGATTCTGTGGATTCTTCAGGTGCCTAGATGGATTATTAAACTTAGCCTTTGGTGAGTCCTCCATTCCGAGGATAAGGACTAATTTCTCACACTATGTAATAAGATTCTTTTTATTTTTTTTGTATACTTATGACTATGAGGGTGAGCCCGGTTGTATGACTTGGCCCCCGCTAAGTATATATATTTAGAGGTATTGTTGGACAAAGCTCTGTATTTATGTTATTTTGACTCTATTATCTCTTAACTCTATGTTACTAAAAGTTCTCCCTTAGTCCAAATTCCCCTTATTTATGTTTCTTATGTCTTTTAATTGCTTTCGCTACCAAGGATGTGTAATGATATGCTACAAGGCTTTTTTGGGGTCCTTTTGGGTTCCCCATTAGCCTGTCACGTCTATGCCCTAGGCTTGGGTCATGACAAAGATGGTATCAGAGCATTAGGTTGATAAATTCTCGAAGTCCAACACACTGCTTCGATTAGATTCTTATTCATGTTTGTGTTTTGCACCACAACTTTGAGTAGGCGGCCATGAGACATTTTACGAAATATTTTCCTTCTTCATGTCTATATCATGCTTTAGAAGTGAGATAGGGCTTGTCCCTCTAATAAATGTTCTTTGCTCTTCTAGTTGATCATGCCGCTAGCAAAGGAAGATAATTTAAAGGTTTTGTTTTTGATGGATCCGAGTTTCACTATTTTTTCTTTATTTTTTTGGTTGCGAGTGGGGTTTGTTGTGTGCCCAAGTTATTATGTGAAACTTTGGTGTCTATCTCTTGTTTGAGTGTATTGGTGCTAGAAGGTTCATAGGTGTTAATCCGTGTTTGTATTGCATTAGGTTTTACTTTGTGTCTTATTGGAGGTGGCGTCGTGGATTTTGATGTCATACCAGGAATGGAATGGTTGCTTGCATGTTCTGTCTTCATGGATGGTAGGACCCGTAGGATTAGATCCCAATTCCCTAATGAACCCATCTTTGAGTAAGAGGTTGTCAAGTGGTAACAAAAGAGGTAGGTCCATTCTTGTCTTAAGGTACAATTGATCTCTTAGGGTTGCCCCCATGTTCTTAGTGCATAGTGTCTTGTCTTGTGATCTTGGTTGAGCTTAGCTTGATCGGTTGGAGGTCTTGTAGTGGTTTGGATCCTTGTACAACAAGCTTCTAATGAGTGTAGAACCCATAAGTTTGTAATATGTTGGTTAGGATAGATGATCTATTTGGTTAATTACAACGGGTTAGTCATTTCTCTAAGATTGAACTTTGGGTCTAGTTTTCTCTCCAAGAGAGGATGGAGATAGTTAGTATCCTTAGGTGTCTTTTCAGATTAGGAGTGAGCATTAGAGTGTAGGTGGAGTGGTTTGGTTGATTTATGCATTGGATATGTCTATGGACTTCATGAATAGGGTCTTAAAATAATACCTTGATATGTCTGTGATGGTCTCTAGTGATGAGGTATTGAATTGTGTTGAGCTTGTGAATTGTTTGGGGATAATGTTGCGAGTCTTGGAGGATGAGAGGTTGTTTACTGAAAGATGATAAGTGTGCTTTGTGGATAACAAGAATGTGGTTAGAATTATTTAAGGATTATGATATGAGTGTGCTGTTGTTCTTTTTTTCGGTAAGGCTAGCATTGTGGTTGGTGATCTAGTAGGGCGACTTTGGGTATCTTAGCATATGTGGATAATGATGGCAAAGAGGAGAAAAGTGCAGTCTATCGATTGGCTAGGTTAAAAGTACATTGAGGCAAGTTGGGAATGGTAGTGTAGTGTACTTGATGTTTTCGAATCTTCTTAGGTTAAGAGGTCTAGATTAGGCAAGACCTTGATTCTGCCTTGTTAGAGTTATAAGCTTTAGGTGAGAAAATAATAGAGTAGAGGCTGTCGCCCAAGGGGCAGATGGTTGTGGTACCAAGTGGACTAGGTGTATTTAAGGTTGACAATTGAGTTGAGGATTATGAGTCCTTATATAGTGTAGAGGGAGGTTGCTAAGGTTGCATAAGTTTGGGGATTACCTAGGATGTAGATATGGTTTGTCCAGTTGTTCATGCTTCTAGGTGGATGGGATATATTAACGACTCTACTGCTATAACACTCCTTGAAATTATGGGTGATGTGCAGGACAAGTTGTCTTACAGGAAGGTTCTGGTAGAGGTGTTAGATTTATGAGTGGAAAAGTTGGTTAAGGAGGATATAGTGTTCATCAAGGGCCCTTTGGAAGAGTCATCCATTCTTATGTGTTTCTCAGGGAGCTTGTGCGGGCTTGGAGAGGTAATATCCGTATCTCTTTCATTTTATTCAAGCTTATAATTACATTTCAAGTCCTTTTTATGATTCTATGTCTCAAGTTTTGGCCCTTATGTCATTGCAGGCATTCATGTTCTTGTTAGTAAGAGTATCAGAATTTTGGTGTACATTTGAAATTTCCTTGGAATTCATGTTGATGTGTATTGTTGCATTCATGTTTGGGCTAAAGTCTTCATGACTACTTTCGTTGTGTACATTTCTTTGACATTCAGGGATGAATGTACCCAAGAAGAAGATATTGTGACACCTTGTAAGTCTATGCTCTTATGTATCAATGTTTCGAGCCTTATTTGGTCAGGTTGGGGGTGTATTAGGTTCATGGGAGACTTATAGTACCTAACCAAATTCAAGACTTACCTCCACGGTGAGTTTTGGGTGTTGTTTCATACAAGGGTCAACTTTAAACTAGCATAATTTTTAGCACCTTTAGAACTGGATGTCCCACAACATGTCAAATGAAAGCCCTTTGAGTTAGCTTCACAACGTATATGGTTTCACCTAATTCCAAGGTCGGATGAGAGAGTCATGACCATTTTTGTAACATCCTCCCGTGCAGTGAAGCCCCACGGGCACCTATACGGGCAATGGTGTATTGTATGGGTCGTGTGAGGTGCCTTGAGTTATAAAAAGTCATTTTTTCCTAAGCCATAGGGCATTACCAGTGGCATGAGCCATGTGGCTTACCATTAGAAGTATGGCTAGTCACGGGGTGAGTACAAGAGAGGAATAATGGGCATTTGGGGGAGTTTTCTTGCTAAGTGTTGTGCCATGCCCCCTCACCATGACCCGTGGCATGGGGAACGACCCATGACCCTTGGCATGGATCCTGGGCAACACTTTCTTGCACCATGTATGGTGCCATAAGCTCTCCACATGGGTCGTGAAGCTCCCCATGACCCGTAGAGGCCTCCATGGTCGCGACGAGATATCTTTTGCCAATCGATTTCCCACTTCAATTTTTAGACTAAGTACCTTGTCAAAGGTACTCCAAAAGACCTGTGGAGTGCCAAATGACTCATGGGACCTTCTGTGGAGCAACACTTTGCCAAATTTCCCATCCGTTCACTTATGGTGTCTTCATAAATTTTAATTACTTTAATGCCCCTTTTAGACTTCCAATGCTATCTTAACCTTCCTAAAAGACCTAAACAAGGTTCAAAAGGATCAAACTCATTATTCTTATCTCAAATACACTCTTAATTTTCTCAAAATCATCCATCAAGTCCAAATTCAATTTCAAGGAAAACCCAAGAATAAGATTGGATTTCATGATCATTTCCAAGCAGCCATTCTTCCCAATCTTAATTCCAAGCAACTCTAGACCTAAGGTATGTGGGTTTTAGCCATTGGATACTTCTATTTATGGTGATCTAACCTCCGTTTTACTCAATTTTCATAATTTAAATTTGATTTTACAAATGGGTTTGCTAGTATGAACATATCTATGAACTATGTTAAAGCTATGTAAAGTTGTGACCATTTTACTATGTTTTGAGCTATAAATCTTGAATCTATTGTAAGATTTGGGGATGGGTTTTGATTTATATTGTTTGAGGATGTTGCAAGGTATTAATTAATGGTTCTACAATAGATTTACTTGCATGATTTTATCTCTAAATTGCATGGTCTTATGCTACCATTTCACACCCACCAAGTATTTGATAAAATATCCAGTTATGGTTTCTTGAAGAATTGAAGGTCCAATGCATGTCTTATGAGCTGAATGATGATATGATGATGATATGATGATTATATGATGATGAAATGATAATTGAAATGTAATGGTTTGATAAGGTAGTTCTATGAAATGCTTAATTTGAAAAGGGATGGGCTCCCATAAGGAAGACCACTTAATCCGAAAAGGGATGGGCTCCCGTATGGAAGTCCATTTAATACGAAAAGGATGGGCTCCCATAAGGAATGTTACTTAATATTGAAAGGGATGGACTCCCGTAAGGAGGGCCACTTAATCCTGTAAGGAAGGTTACTTAATCCAAAAGGGAAAGCGCTTCTATATGGAAGGTGGCTCCAAAAGGTCTTATATTTATGTTGATTGAGGCTTCTTTACACATTTATATTATTATCTATGTAAGCTGAATGATTTGCAAAGAATGACTTACTTAAGAGTTGGTTATACATGCCATATTGTTATTATACTATCTATTGGTTATTATTATGCAGTTTGATTATGATGCCTATCTCTTCATTGCATCTCCCATACTTAGTACGTTCAAATGTACTAACGCATACTCTTGCCGCATGATATCCCTATGTATGGACCAGAGCTTCTATTAATTCTTCTTGTGGCTAGATGGGTTGTTTAAGTTAGCCTTTGGTGAGTCCTCTATTTCGAGGACAAGGACTAATTTGTCACACTATATAATAAGATTCTTTTTGTTATATACTTATGACTATAATGGTGAGTCTAGTTGTATGTCTTGGCCCCTGCTAAGTATCTATGTTTAGAGGTATTGTTGGACAAAGCTATGTATTTGTGCTATGAGTTGACTCTATTATCTCTTAACTCTATGTTATGATAATTTCTCCCTTAGTCCCAATTCGCCTTGTTTATGTTTCTTATATCTTTTAATTGCCTCCGTGACCAAGGATGTGTAATTATATGCTATGAGGCTTGTTTAGGGTCCCTTCGGGTTCCCCATTCGCCGGTCACATTTAGGCCCCAGGCTTGGATCGTGATAGTAGATATGTTTACATTCAGAAGGGTATGTACACCCTGCTCATCCATTTTATTCTGAGATGAAGAACTCATATCTGTGGTCTATGTACTTTTGTTTATGGTCTCTTTCTTTAGCAACTTGAGTAGCTGATCTTTTTCTTGCCTCAATGCTTCACATTTTGCATTTAATCTTTTAAAAACTTCTATCATTGAATTATAGTGGTCACGAAAAGTTACCTTCTCTATGTCTTTATGGATTTTGTATTGTGGGATTTTATCAGGGTTTTGTCTTAATGCTGGGGAAATGTAATAGTTTAGACCAAGATATCCTCTTGCGTAGTATAATGCCCCAGTAAAATCATTCAAACTTTTAAAAAGAGGAGTTTTCACCCCATTTATTGAGTCTACTACTTCTTGCCATGTCTGAAAAACATAGTTAGTCTTACCATGTATAACTACATAAAATTTAAACTTCTTTTCAGTATTTTTGTCTGTAAAGCATTGTCCTAATGCATTTAAAGTCGCTATAAAACACTTTATGTCTTCCTTGGTATAGGCCATCCATAAGTAATCCATCAAACATTTTTGAGGTCTATCTAATTTGCAGTCTAACATTTCTTTGAAAGACAAATTGCATTTAGGATAACAAATTAAATTATATTTACCAAAATGTATTCTGTCTAATATATCAACAAATGTCTACAGTCTAAAATGTACATTGCTTAATAGAGTCTGACAGCATAAATCTGAAGCAGAGGCTTGACATTTACTTTTGTCTGTCTGAGTTGCCATTGATGACTTAGGTGTAGTGCCGATAGTTGGTCTTATGCTGAAAAATAACCAATAGTTATAGCATTTGCAAATCTAGTCTACTTAATTGGTCTGCTAAATTATTATCTTTTCTGTTTATATATTTGAATACTATATTAGGGTATAAAGAGATTGTATCTATAAAGTTTAATCATCACTTTTTCCTACTTTTCTTTTGGTTTATTTTTGGATGGAATTTTTCTATAGCTTCGTAATCTGTTCTTACTACTATTTTCATTTTATTTAAAATATATAATTGAAAACTATTTAAACAATATATTATTGGTAATACCTCTATGTCTATACTACTCATGTCACCTTTTTCTTTGTATTTACCACTTTGGTAAGCACATATTTTTTTCTTCTATTTTAGATCTATATTTACTTGGTCTGGCCTTTAATACTACTTCCCATCCTTGGAGGCTTTCGTCTATTTCAATGATCAAATAGTCTGATTCAAATGGAATACTTAGATCTGGAAATTTTTATACTTTTTCTTTAATTTGTTGTACTATTTTAATATCCTCGTTATTGAAATATTTTTGTCATTTACTTCTGGTTTTTGAGTATAATGGTCCAGCTATTTTTCCTAAGTCTTGTATAAAATTTCTAGCATAGTTCACCAATCCTAAGAATTTTGTAAATCTTTGGTCTTGTCTAATTTATCTGGTATTTCTAGTACATTTTTAGCTATGTGGGGTTGTAATCTTACCTTTACTTCTCCTAAAATTACCCCTAAGAAATTTATATGTATTTTGCATAATTTTATTTTCTTTTTACTTATTATTATTCCATTACTTCCAAATAATCAAAAAACCATTTGTAAATGTCCTAAGGGTTCTTGTAAGTCTTTATTGAATACTAAAATATTGTCTACGTAAAACTAGTACACACCTTTTATAACCACTAAATATTTAATCTATTTTTTGTTGGAATATCGAACGGGTTGTCTTAAGTCCAAACTACATTGCTAACTATTCAAAACGTCCTTTGGGACAAGGAACGCGGTTTATTCTATGCTTTCAGGGTGCATATTTACCTACCAGTGTCCTGATTTACAGTCAAACTTACTAAACATTCTTTTTCCTTGTATTCTATTAACAGTTAACTTTTGTCTAGTAATTTATAAGTGTCAGTTATAGTATTATCTTTGAGTCTCTTATAGTTTATTATCATTCTGGCTTTTCCTCTAATTATTTCGCTATGGTTTCTTACCATAAAAGTTGTTGATCTATGTTTAGATGTAAAGCGCTTTATTACTCCTAGGTATAATAGTTCTTTTACTTTTACCTAAACATCTTCTATGTTCTGATTGGTTGGTTCCAATATTGTCATTTTAATTATATATTCTGAATTTATGATATCTAATTAACACATTATTTTATAGGCTTTCCAATGCACTAGGGGTTTTTCTCCTATTATATTTAGTTCATCCAATAATTTTACTATGTTATCTAGGTCCTTTGGTCCTCTTATGCTTCCTATTTTATTTAGACCTTTGTTGAAATTATAGAATGTTGTTTCTACTTTTATTAAGGTATAATTTTTTCCTAGTATATCTTCATCTGAGTAATAACTATCACCATCTTCTTCTTCACATGCCTCTTTACTACATTCTTCTTTATTAATACATTTCGTAGAACAGGATTGTGGTGCTTTTTGTTCTTCCTTAATTTAATGTCTCCCTCTTGTTAGAAATTTTGTTATTTGTATTGGGGTTTATGTTGTTTATTTAAAAAATATTATTCCGTCTCTAGTTATTAAGCAACTACTATTATCTTGAAGTATGGCATTTAATCCTATGACCAAATAGACTTGAATGTTTAGATCTCTTACTAGTATTTTGTACACATTGTATGAAGGGTTATAGAAATTATCACACGTATTCTTAAAACTTAGTTTAGTTTTGTCTCTACAAAATTCATACTTATTATAGGTTTCGTCCATTTTCATTGTTGCAATTGGCTTAGGTAATTTGGTTAACAAACTATGAGATACTATTCTTTTATTTATTAGGCAACTAGTGCACTCTGGATCTAATAATACTGTTGTTTCTATTTCAATATCTTTAATTCTAATTCTTGCTAATATCATTATTGTAGTTAGTTTTTTTTTTTATCTTTATTATAGATTAATCCTGAGTGTATGATATTTCTTATACTTAGCTAGTTATCCCGTTCTTGGTTAGATAATTCTGCTTCTATTTTTGGAACCGAGAAATGCTCTGATACATCTTGTTTTCCTATTCTTTTTTCTAATGCACTTAGTTTATGGTCTATTTCATGTATCCTTGCTTCTAATGTTACTATTTTTAGATTAATTTCCTGATATTTTCTTCTTTTTGTTCAGATCTTCCTATTCTAATTTCTAATTTTTTTTTCTATACAGGTTATTCATCCTTCTATGTAACACTCTCTACATTTTGCTCATCTATCTTTACTGGGATACCATCTACAAAAACTGCATGGATTACTATCTAATTGTTTCTGTCTTTTAAAAGTACAATTACATTCTTTCACGATATTCATCATATTAATATGTTGTAACTCTTATAACTCTAGTGGTAATCTAAAATCTGTACCTATTTCATTAATAAATTCATCTCTTTCTGAGTGTAGCGAGTCTGGTTCTGGTCCTTTTGTTGTAACGACCCCAAAAACTGCCTGAAAACATGCCTCAGAATGCTCAGAATTTTAATTTTTATATATCATAAAATTCATTTATTATTTCAAAAATCTGACTTCATATCCTAGTTCAGGGGGTCAAAATTAGGGGGGAAAGGGTCTAACCCCGATTCTAGAGCAACCAAATCATAATTTTAAATTTTCAAAAATTCAATTTCCAGAAAAGATCGACGATAGCACCGCGTCGCGAAGCTGTCACAAAGATGCATTAATTTGACCTCTACTATAGGTTCGCATAGCGGACCAGATACGAACCTGTGTATTTTGTTGCCTGTGATTTCTATCTAGGTCCAAAACTTTTAGATCTTGGGACTAAGTGTTCCCAAACGTATTTTTATATATACTTTGTCAAATTTCCTTTTCGATGTTCAGCCCCTTGACCCAGTGCTATCTATGTTAGAGGACTGGTGGAATGAAACCATATCGAATAAGGAACTCCTTCCAGTATCGCTACCGCTTTGACTGCGAGAAGGAAGCCCGATGAAGAAGATGAATGACTCGACTCGCGTCTGGGAAAATCTGATATGGTGGGAGGACAGACCTTAGATGGCTCAGCTTCGACCCCATTTGGTGAAGTAATCGGTAGCTACCAAAAAAAATGGTAAAGTACCAAGCGGGCAAGAATGCACTGATCTGTAGTACGCCATTCTAGCCGAAGGAGTCAGCGTAGAAGAGTTACAACTAGGCAAGTCTTTCCTAGCCAAACAAAAAGTAGGTAGCCCCATCTCTTATTCCGACTAACTACGAATTGCGGCCTTTTTGCTGTTGGAAGAACAAGGATAATCGCCTGTTGTCTCTTTCCTGACCTACTCAATCGAAAGATGCCCACAATCGGATGGTAGTCTCTAAGTCCCTACTTTGACTATGCCTTATCTTAGGGCACGATACCTTAGTTTAAATCCATAGTTTACCGAAAGACAAAGATCCCACCCGGGGATCTGACCCCCTTGATCCTCCTCTAAGATTTGCGCTTTCATTTAATAAGCTCACTTGTGCCATTTGACCTCGTCCTACTAAAGGAAAGGGCTCTTTCTATTCCGAGTTGGCCTTCACCCTTATATCATCCTAAACATTTTCCAATAATCCCTAAAACACTTAGCCATATTTTCTCTCCAAAATTCAAATTTCAAAACCCTCATCCGAAACGAAGGATATCCTTCAAGCTTCAAGCCTCCATTTTTAATCTCCACCAAGAGCTTGTCCAAAGCTAAGGTATATAGGTTTTAGCCATTGGTTTCTTCCACCCATGGTGCCCTAAACTCCGTTTTACTCAATTTGCAAGATTTAAAGTTGATTTTACATGTGAGTCTTATATATTTAAGAAATTTACTACATAGTAATTTGAGTTCACGAAAGTATAACTTTTTAGCATGTTTTGAGCTCTAAATCTTGGATCTAATTTTGAATTTGATGAGGGTTTTTGATGTAAATGTCTTAGAGGTATTGTAAGTTGTTGATTGATGGTTTTACAATAGACTTCTTGCATGATCTCATCTCTATATTGCATAGTCTATTACGCATCCCCTAAGTGTTTGATAAAATGTCTATCTAGAGTTTCTTGTGGAATTGAAGGTCCAAAGCATGAGATATAATAAATTGATGTTATTATGATAAAAAGAGATTATGTACATGATAAATTCTTTATAAAGTGTTGCATTAGACTATGCCCAATCCGGGGGGTTTAAGAACCCGAATAATCAAGATGGGGGTTTGTACACATTAACCGAGGAAAAGGTTCGTACTTCTCCACCTAATAATGGGGCAACATCCTCACAAACTGAGTTGGGGATTGTACTCATCAACCGAGTGAAGGGTGAGTACTTCTCCACCTAGGTGATGGGGTGGCATTATCACCAACCGAGTTGGGGGTTTGTACTCATCAACCAAGTGAAGGGTTAGTACTTCACCACCTAAGTAATGGGGCGCGACATTATCTCTAACATACCAAGGGTTTTGTACTTTGAAAATCTAATTTGGTTTATTCTACACATATGATATCTTAGATGAGTATGAGTTTCTTAAGCATGTTTCACTTTAGCATTTGTCATACATGCCATATTGTTATATTATGTCAATTACCTATTGTCATGCATTTTGATTATGATGCCTATTTCTTGTTGCATTACATCCTATATAGTTAGTATATTCAAATGTACTAACGCATACTCTTGCCTACATGATATCACCATGTAGGAACTAGAGCCCAAGTTGATCATCTTGCTCCTCCACGTGGCTAGTTCGGTGCTACTCAAGTTAGTTGGTGAGTCCTCTATTTCAGGAACCTTGGTCAATGTTTTCCCTTGCCTTGTATTGAGTTGTATTCAGACACTCCACTTTATGTTCTATTTTGACTATGAGGGTGAGCCAAGTTATATTGTCTTGGTCCCCGCTCTCATATATGTATTTAGAGGTGTTTGTTGAATAAGTTATGTATCTATGATATGAGCTTTGACTCTTTATCTCTTAATAATGATGTTTCATAAGCTATCCCTTAGCCCCTTTGCTCTTTATTCTTATTTTTATGTCTTTTACATATTTTCGTGACCAATGATGTGTAATGACTAGTTAAGAGACTTGATTGGAGTTCCTTCAGGTCCCTTATTTACCGTGTCATATTTCGGACTTAGGCTTTGGTCATGACATCTATTATATCTATACTTACTGTTGAGTATATACTTTCTGTATCAAACATGTATGTATCTACATTTATTAGAGTCTCTTGAAGTTCTTCTATTAATTGGAAATTTCTAGATCTTGTATTATATATTTTAGAACAAACGTTTGCTAAATGCTCTGTGCTTCCACAACTAAGACATTCTAACTTGTTTTATAATTTTTGTCATATCTGTATTTTCCTACATGTCTATTTTTGTCCAAATAAGTTTTTGTTACTGATGATTTTTGTAAATAGTATTTCTTCCTATATGGTTTATGGTTGTAATGTCTTCCTTTATACTTTTTGTGTTTATATGGCTTTTCATCATATTGTTGTGTTGTGTACATTATAATCTTGTAGAAATTCATCTCATTTTGTTTTATATGTTTTTGTTATCTGTACAGTAGTACATGTTCCTATTAGTATTTCCATTACATTCTGCACTCTCTGTCCTATTAACCATTCTGCGGTAGAGTTCTTAACTATACCTTCCCTTTTATACCATCTATCTTCTATTTCTCTTCCTAAAGCTTCTAGCAACTTATTAAATTTCCCTAAGCCTTTGTCAAACATGTTTCTACTAAAAGTACAGTAATACAAAAAGTCTCCTAATAATTCTTTTATGTAACACCAATTTGGGATGCTTGGTTGTTCTAGCTTGATTAGAGAATTTCTTTGAAGTATTATTGTTCCACTATTTGGATCTGCACCTGTGAGCAAACTATTTATCTTATTTGTAAAATTATATGGGCTTGGTCCCATGTTTACTAATATATGGAATTCTTGAGGGAAATTACTGTTGTATGCTTCCCATAATGCTTTAGAGAATTCTCCTAGAAATGTATCCATTATCTATACATTGTTTCTGCATCTATTTCCTGATAATTTTTAATAAAATTTGATACCACTAATCCTTTCTATAAATCTATTACTGTAATCCATAATTGTGGATCGTGGGCTTCTACATTTAATGTATTACATCCTTCTTGTAATCTAATAGGTTCTTCTAAGAGCATCCTTTCACCCATTGGTCTTATGTTTTCTGGTCTAATTTCTTTGTCTGGATCTATTCTAAAACTCTTCTTCCACGTACATTTCCTATACTCATGTCTACCATATGAGTTTGTGATGTTCTTTGAAATGGG
>JAOTQJ010160740.1:0-28065 GCA_025642045.1 Solanum sejunctum | reverse complement strand
GTAATCCCACAAGTGGGGTCTGGGGAGGGTAACTTGTACGCAGACCTTACCGCTACCTTATAGAAGTAGTGAGGTTGTTTCCTTAAATCCTCACATACCTACTACTGATAAAAAAACATTAATTTTGTCAAGTATGTGCTTATCCCAACACATAAACCAAATAGATAAAATTATATTTTTCAAAGATTATTTGAAAAGCAAGTGCTAAAGCATAAAGGTCACTTACCTTATTCATGACAAGTTCTACAACCTTCCACGATAGAATACCTACCAAAATAGCCCCTACTTGCCTCAATCTATGAAAAAATATTTATTATCGAAATGAATTATGTTGGCCAAACTCAAGTCTCTATATCCTTAGGCTTTAAGTTTAGGGTTAAAACCCTAACACCCAATACCTTAGACAATAAATTAAAAGTAAAGTTACTCCTAATCTCATTTTTAAAACCTAATTTGTGAAAATTCAGATAAATATATTTTTAACTAACAAGAGTACAAAATAATAAGAAAACACTAGCACTTTATCATCCAAAATAGTTTTACAAAGATAAGTTGATGTATGTTTCCCCAAATTATCATGATGCAACGTGTTTTCTTCCCAAAGAAAAGAATGAAAGAAGCTTCCCCCAAATTATTTTTGTGCGTGTATCTCTAGCAAAATAAGTGTTTGACTGCTTTTTTTTAAAAAAAATCTTTAATAGAAATTATTGAATAAAATTACCAATTAACCCTTTACTAATAAAAGGGTTATTACATGAATTTTCTCTTATGTTTGACATACCCAAGGATGATGAAGGGTGTTTTCCTGTTTTCCACTGCCACCTCTTCAATTTGAGGCATCTATGCCTTTCTTTGTTGTCCGCATGGTTCTCCTTCACGTGAATGAATTCACGTGGCTAACTCTTTATCTCCATAGCTATTTTCCTACTTCTATGGTAGCTGTGGTGTTTTAAAAATATATATATGGCTTACCTCTCTCGTTGTGCCAGTCTATAGGCTCAAAGTTTTGGGTCCACATTGATATTCGCGGAAACAACAAAGATATGCCTTTCTTCCCTTATGTTAAATCTATGGATGTTCCTTCGATATGGAGATCCTGTAATTTTACCTCTACACTTACCTATCAATGTGGTCCACGTGGTTTAACCCATATATGTGTGCCCTTTCACTTTTCTCCTTTTGCTTCACTTTGACTCACTGTTTGCTCTATCGTCCTCCTTCTCCTCTCTAGGTCTCTCATATTCTTTCATGTTGGATTCAATTCTTTAATTTAGACCTTTGTTGCTTTCATATTTCAATGGGTTCTTTTCCACTACTCTTATAAATCGATTAGTTTAGCCGCTGGTTTCATCTTCTCAACATCTTTGTTTAATTATTCAAATTAAGGGTCTAAATTTCTATTCTAAATTGCTAGATGCTTCCTAAATGATTTTGGATAATAGTAAGTAGCTCTTAGTTAAGTCTTGTGCTTTCCCCCTCCTTTTCCATTTTCATCAATCTTTTTGGGGAATTTGCTTAGAAATGCTTGACAAGTTATGGAAAAAGCAAAGGATTTCTAGGTTTGTGATGGGAGCGATTCAAATTAAGGTAATACTAAAGAAAGGGCTCCCATAATTTGCGTGTTATGATCAATGGTTTGTGTCGATGGTGAGGAATCAAAGATGTTTCATCTGCTCAACATCTTCATTTGATTATTCAAACAAAGGGTCTAAACTCTAAATTTGTGTTCTTAGATGCTACCTTTGATAATAGTCAAGTTAAATTTGTTGTTTCTGCAGCAAAAGTAGGGGGCCACTTTGTTCTTTCAACAACCATCATTCATGTTCTTGTAATACTCCTCACAATGGCGACTCTGGAAGCTTAATAGTTCTTGTATGCCAGGACTTTGTTGTTGTACCCAGGATGAACAAGAGTACATTCATAAATTCTACTTTTATCTGCAACATCACATGGGACTAGAAAACAAATGGTATGTATATTTGTTGTTTCGCCTATCGCCTATCCTATTTTGGGGCCTTTGTACTACCTCTGTTACCTGTGTAGTACAGACTCACATAAATGAACGATGCAGCTCACATTTCGTTTGTCCAGATTTTCTCTCCTCCATTGTTGCTATGATGTTTGAGGGGAAACTATCAGTTCCTCTTAGTGGATGAGTCTAGAAGCTCAGGTATTTTGCTCTGTACGACATCAGTTTTCCTGGGAATTACGAATGAGATCCTTTCTTCCTTTAATGTTAGATCTGCAAATGTTGGATTTGATTCTTTGGTTTAAGCCTTCGTGGTTTTAACTTTTATGATTTTTGAGTTCTGCTGAGTTAATTCCATTTTCTTCTTTCTAAATTTGGGAGTGTGTTCATTTTGATAATCTTACATGATTTTGTGTATTCATGTTAATACTTGTTTTTCATCTGCAAATGTGTGCTTGCGTACGGGCATGATAATAGCTATTTTCCCGCATATAAGAGAGTATTTAGTCCCTCAAAATCTTAACACATTTGGCTAAAATTTTACAAGATAATTTCACAACACATTCAACTGCTAGTGAATGTCAATTCTGCACCATAGTAATGAAGAACACCAAAATATTAAGTCCTCAGAGGAAGGATAAAACATCGAAACACCTCCAGGCTCAGATGAAACAAAGTCAAAGCATGCATTTTCTTCTTTAGGCCCTTCCACAGGGACACACCCAATGACATTCAACTCAATTAAAGTAAAAATACTTAAAGTTACATAAGCAGGCAACTGAATGTATAAACTAGCCGGGACTTGGCATATGAACTATCACAATGCGGAATGATTAGCTATGGCCTCAAAAATTTAATGCCTAAACCCACACGCTGATTCCCCAAACTTGATTCATAATTCAATTGTTGCATAAATAGATTTTCTTTAAGAAGAAGTAACGAAAATTATGTTTGAGGAATAGAAAGAAAAATGTCCCTGCACATTCACGCACACACTCACAAATTTACATATGCCTATATATAGGATTTAAAGAAACTCTTACTTGTAATAGAAGTCAAAAGCTACTAAATATCACCCTCCCCCTTCTAATCTGATTTCTCAAATATGGATTTTTCCTTCTCAGATACTAAAAGAGTATGCCTTTTAGTTTCACGTGCCAATAGTAGCATAGTTTCTTAGTCATCCTTCCTCTTCGGCTCTTACTGCATATGAATTTTACAACAATATTTGATGAATTTTTCATAAGATCTTCAACAAGTATAGTGAAATTCACCATGTTTATGCAAAACAGACAGAGGACTACAATCCGACAAATAATTTACCCATAAATGAGTGTCCAAATATGAACTCATACTACCTTTTAGTGCAAGACATCAAGAAATGATATTAGATACAATTTCTAAATTCTGTTTTTTATTCTTTTTATCCATTGTTAAATAAAAATTATTTAAATAGGTAGAGTGACTCTGAGAGTAAACATTGATGGAACTCTTTCACAAGGAAAGGAGATGCACACTTTTGGCTTTGTACATAAATGCTCCAAAACCTTTGTACATATGATGCTTGCAGAATCTCTCTCCTCATACCGAAAAGCTACACACATCTCATGCTCCATTTACAAGCTTACATTTATCGTGTAAAACCTATGTTGTGTCAATATACTTTCTATATATTCTATTTTACCCATGTAGATAATGAAAGATCTGCATGGAGCAACCAAATATTGTGAGTTTATATGCCAATTAAATGTCAATGTTTGCTTTATTCCCTTTCTCATAAACTTTCTATATAAATTTTCACAAAATAATTTATGTTAATATTTGATCTAATGATACCTCCTTTATTTACACTTCAAGTGAACACTTTCCCCTGCCTTGCAGAGGCATCACTCTACTAGTATAATAATATATATAAGAGGGAGTTCCCTATACTACCAAACCAACCACAAAATACTTCCACGTGCGACCATTTTGTGGGTCCCATAGTTTTAGGCTTTTTAAAACTTCAATTCTAACCTTTTTATGAGTCCCTTAATTTTTCCTATTTAGGTAGTATTCGTTGTTTTTGCTTTGTAGGTATGGGGCCCATATACAAGTTTTTTGAATTTAGCACAATTAAAAGTCATTTAACTTCTTCTAAAAAAAATAAAAAGGAGAACAACCCTATTAAGAATGGTGTAGGCAAAATCTATTATTTCATCCAATTCATTCTCACCAAATTCATCTTTTGTTCAGAACCATTTAGTGCACTCTTACTAAACACAAAATAGCTTATGATAAACCAACAAAAGCAAAGACCCAATCCAGGAAACTTATATACCATTCAAAAATATGATATTTTTCCTGAATCTAAGAAAACAATTCTAAATCGTTGATTTTTTCTTTCAAATGGGGGTCAGTCAGCTATTTCGTAAGACACTAAGAGGTAAGATCTAGCCAAAATCTAAGAAATAAGATAGTAATATCCTTTAAGTGGAATAACCTAAAAAATAGTAAAAAAAAGGGGGGGGGACTCCAGCTAAGATCATTGATGCACTTAGCTTGAATATATGGAGGCTTGTTAATCCAAGAGTCTCCTTGAAGAAGAAGACAACAGTTCAGGAATAACTCTGTGAATGAAACTTAGAGTTAGAGAAGAGAATGGTTATATTTAGGTGAACTCACCTCTACTTTGTTTTCTCCCTGTAGATCCAACATAAGTACCCAGAGAGGGTAGTTGATTCACCCTAGTAGAGTTTTCTCCAGTCATCCAGATCATAGCGGTGAGGCCCGGTCTTTGAGTCGTCATGGATCTTTAAGATTTTCTTCATTATTTATCCTTTCAGACTATGTATTAGACATTATCAACTTTGCATCACATTTTGAGACAGTTGTATTTACACTTGATACTACTTTAGATGCTCTTGTACTCATTACTCTAGATTTTGGGATTACTTATTATGTTGTGATTGTTTTCACTTTATTTTGTCTTTCTTTATTTGCAATCCAATTTTTGATCATGATATGTTTGGTATCAGAGCAAAGAAAGCAATCCTTGGCATGGCTATGACGACTAGTAGTAAAATTTAAGACAAACTAGTAGAAGGAATGGAAAACAAATTCCTCCAAACTCATGAACAACTATAGAAATTGATGGAAGGATTGTCAAGTATCAATGATTGAAACACTCAAACTGATAAGGAATTGAGTGAATTCAAAGAATCCATTGGATATATGAGCTCAAAAAGGAGATATAAGGAACTTGTACAAGGTGAATTATCGAATTTTAGAGACTGTTCGATGGAATGCCCAAGAGAGAATAGAAACAGAAATGGACTACATGTTGATGTTCTTACGGGTCATTATTTTCCTACTTTTACTCTTCATTCTCGACTAGAATCCCCATGTTTTCCTGGCCAAGAGTTGAGGAAGTGGTTGTATAAGGTGGATCATTTTTTCCCAGTGGCTAAGAATTGCTCTATAAATCTTAAGGGAGAAGAAATAGCTTATTACAAAGCCTATGCAATATCGCGATGCTCTGCTTTGGATCACACATGGACCGACTATGTGTTGGCCTTTGATGCAAGATTTGGAGATGGATTTGAGCATCAGATGGAGGCCTTAAAGAACTGCAACAAACTAGTGGTGTAAGCGAGTATCAAGCTTAGGTGCATAACTTGTTAAAAGGAATTAATCTCTCCTAGGAGAATGCCATTAGCTATTTTCTGGGATTTAAAACTAGAATTGAATAAAGTTATTAGAATGCAAGCACCTAGAACGTTGTTGCATGCATATACGCTAGCAAGGCTACAATAGGAAGTGTTTCAAGCTCAAGCATTATCTTGGGGTTTGAAACTTGTAAACTGATCACAAGGTCTCTTAAAAAGAACCTTATTTTTGTAAACCTTCTGTCCCAAACTCCACCTTCTAAAAGCCTTTTAAATCAAATCGTACATTTAAGAAACCAGTGGAATCAAGTCCTACCAAGACTAATAGATTTGGGGTAATCTTAGTAGAAGACTAATAACTATAGAAATGGATGAAAAAAGAGATAAAGGGTATTAGTGTATAACTTTTATTAGATGAACATGAATTGCAGTACTCAAAGTTTTCAAAATTGGAAACAGGAATTGAAAGTTTGTGCAAGAGTGTTTTAAGTACTGTTTTATTGGGATGTCCTAATTTTCTATTCTAGGATGGGTAAGATTCCACCTTATTTTCATGACCCAAGACTAGGGCCTACATGTGACATGGTGAATAGGAAAATAGAAGGAATCCCAAATCCTCTTAACGTGTCATTACATATCATTGGTTGCGGAAGCATATTAAAACATTAAAGAGCAAGAATAGGGGCAAAAGGGAAAAGGGAAAAGCTTGCACAATATCATAATCAAGAGACAAGAGTCAAACTCATATCATGGATAGATAACATATCCAACAACCACCTCTATTAAATAGATAAGAGTGGGGGTCAAGACAAAGCAATCGGGATCACCCTCATAGTGAAGATACACAAGAAAGAAGAATATCTCAATACATAATAGGATACACATAAACTAAGGTCCCAAAAGTGGAGGACTCACCAACTAGTTTGAATAGCGCGGAACTAGCCATGTGAAGGAGGATGGTGATCAACATGGGCCCTACATAGTGACATCATGTAGGCATAAAGTATGCATTAGTATGTCTGAATGTACTAAGTATGTAGGATGCAATACAATAATAGATAGGCAACATAATCAAAATACATAATATTAAGCAATAGGCATAATATACAATAGGACATGTATGATCAATGCTTAAGTAAAACATGCTTAATTAACTCATGCTCATATAGAATATCATATGTGTAAAAGAGACCAAGCTAGTTATTCAAGGTACAAACCCTTTGGTGGTTATCTGGTAGAAACCCCTAACATGGTTGATGATAGTACAAACCCCTCATATGGTTGATGAGTACAAATCCCCAACATGGTTACCCAGGCTCTTGTCCACCCGAAATGGTCTAATGCAACACTCTATATAGAGTATATTATGTACATAAGCTCATTTCATAATCATATAGTCATTCATATCATATCTCATTCTTTGGATCTCCAAATCCTTAAGAAATCATATCTGGACATTTATCAAACACTTAGAGTGTGTGAAGTGGTAGTATAAAACCATGTAAATTAGAGATGAAATCATTCAAGAAAATGCACAATAAAACCATCAATCAATACCTTGCAATACCCTTAATACATATACATCAATACCCTTCATCAAATATTATAATAGATATAACTTTATAGCTCAAAACGTAGCATAAATAGTCACAACCTTACATTTTTTTAACATAGTGTGCAGTGAATTACATAATAATCAAGACCCATTTGAAAATTAACTTTAAATAATGTAATTTAAGTAAAAGGACTATTGGGTATCATGGCTGAAAGGCACCCATGCAAGAAACCCACATATCTTAGCTTAGAGATAAACTTGGTGAAGATTGGACATGGAGGTTTAAAGCTTGGAGAAGAACCTGGAAGAAGAACCTTAGATTGGGATGAGGGTTTAAGACTTTAATTTGGGAGTGAAAATATGGTTAAGTGTTTTGAGTGAGTAATGGGGAATGTTTACGATGATATGAGGGTGTTAGGCTAAGTATAGATAAAAACACATTTAGGAACACTTAGGCCCAAGACTCCAAAGCGTGGGACTGAGATAGAAATCACTAGCAGTGAAATACACAGGTCCATGATACAGACTTGTCACGGAGGCCAAATTATCACATGTCCATGACAGATGCATCTCGCAATGCTGTCGCAGATCGTCTTTGAAAATTAAAATTTTTGAAATTTGAAATTGTGATTCATTTGCTCTTATTTCGGGGTTAGACCCTTTTCCCCCTAATTTTGACCCCATGAACAAGACTATGAAGTTGGATTTTTGAAATGACAAACAGATTTTGAGATATATGAAATTTAAAATCTGGGCATTCCAAGGCACATTTTTAGGCACTTTTTGGGGTCGTTTTAATATCTCCCACTTGGAAACATTTATCCCTAAATGTAAAAGAGACATACAAGACAAGAATGATCATACGCAAACCAGCCCAAACAAAAATGCAACATTACATTTAAAATACCATTTTCAAAATCTTAACATAAATGTAAAATCATCATAACTTTCCAACTTAAACATGTATGCATATGATTGACATAGGAGTTGAAGCATAAGACTTGAAATCACAGAAGGGACTTAGAATTAGTACCTTAGGCTTCAGTAGAGTGGAAAAGATAAGGATACCGCTTTTGCATGTCCACTTCATCCTCCCAACTAGCCCTTTTGATATGTTAGTTCCTCCAAAGGACCTTAACAAATGCCACCTCCTTGTTCCTTAATCTCTTCACTTTTCTATCTAGGATCTAAACCTGAACCTCCTTATAAGCCAAATTATCCTCAACACCCCCCACAACATCAAGAGGCATAATATCATTAGGATCACCAACACATTTTCTCAACATAGAGGCATAGAACACTAGATGAACCAAATTCATTTCACTAGACAACTTCAACTCATAAGCTACCTTGCCAACCCTCTTTAACACTTCATAAGGACCTACATATCTTGGAATTAACTTCCCCTATTTGCCAAAACGGACCACACCTTTCATTGGAGAAACCTTCAAATAAACCAAGTCACCCACTTTGAATTCAAGGTCTCTTCTTCTCACATCGGCATAAGATTTTTGATGACTTTGCGCTATTCTCAACCTTTCCCTAATCATACTAATCTTCTCAAGAGCCTCCAAAAGTGTGAAGTGAATTGTAAACCATGATCTGATATGATGGACAAAGGAATCCCCACCAATACATATCTCTCATGTCTCTATATATTTTGGTAGAACCGGGGTGGATAGAATAAGAAGAATTATTGTCCTTATCAAGAATCTTCTCCCTCAAACCATCAACACACGGCACACACAACCTACTTTGGTACCTAAGGGCCCCATCCCCCCCCTTGGGAGAAAACCTCTACTTCGCCCTCTTTTTCAAGGCCTTCAATTCAAGCAAGGAGGAGTAACGATCTTGTTTTGCTATCACCTCATCAACGAAACAAGATTTGGAACCATTATCAACAACAACACTATTACCCCACTTCTTCCAACCTAACCCTTATTCTAGCAATCTATGCACCTCTCTATCCACCTCCTTATCACCACCATCAACATGAGCTAGGCTACCCATAGACACCTTACTTAATGCATCTGCCACTATATTTGCCTTACCTGGATGATAATGCACACTCACGTCATAATCTTTGAGAAGTTCTAGCCACCTTCTTGTCTCAAGTTGAGATATTTTTGAGTGAAAACATATTGGAGGTTTTTCTGATCGGTGAACAAATCCACATGCACCCCAACAAGTAGTGACACCAGATCTTTAATGCAAACACAATGACGGCTAACTCTAGATCATGGGTAGGGTAGTTCCTTTCATGCACTTTGAGTTGCCTAGAAACATAAGCTATAACCCTACTATTTTACATCAAGACACAACCCAAACTAACCCAGGAAGCATCACAATACACAACAAAACTGTCAAGCCCATCAGGTAGTGATAATATAAGAGCGAACATAAGTCTAAACTTCAATATTTGGAAGCTCCTCTAACATTCATCGATCCACACAAACTTAACCTTCTTTGAGTCAATTTGGTCATAGGGCAAGCAATGGAGGAGAACCCTTTCATAAATCTTCAATAGTAACCCGCAAGACCCAAGAAGCTTCTAATATCCGACAGCGTCAATGGTCTAGGCCAATTCCTAATCACATTCGGTTTCTTAGGATCTACCTTTATAATATCTCTTGACACCACATAACCTAAGAATGCAACCTCTTCCAACCATCATAGAATCTCTTCTCCCTCTACCTTTGCAAGAAAACCCTCAAATGACCTATATGCTCCTCCCTACTATGTGAGTAGATCAAAATATCATCAATGAAGACCACAATAAAGAAATCAAGGTGAGGTTTGAAGACCCTATTCATTACGTCCGAAAGATGGTCGGTGTATTAGTCAACCCAAATGATATGACAACAAACTCATAATGCCCATATCTAGTCCGAAAGGCTATCTTAGGAATATCACACTCCCTTACCCTCACTTGATTATACCTAGATTGAAGATCAATCTTAGAGAATAAGCTAGCCCCTTGTAGTTGATCAAACAATTCATCAATTCTTGGAAAAGGATATCTATTCTTTATAGTGACCGTATTGAGTTGCCGGTAGTCAATACACATTCAAAGTGACCCATCATTCTTTTTCACAAACAATACCAAGGCACCCTAAGAGGATTAACTAGGTCTACTAAATCCTTTCTCCAACAAATCTTTCAATTGCTCTCTTAACTCTTTCAACTCCACCAGGGCCATACGGTAAGGGGGAATGAAGATAGGTTGAGCATCGGGAAGGAGAGTTACTCCAAAATCTATCTCCCACTTTGGAGGGACACCAAGAAAGTCATTTGGAAAGACATTAAAAACTCATTTATGATTGGAATCGACTCTTTGGAAGGGACTTTAGACTCCATATATTTAACCCTCATAAGATGATACAAACACCCCTAAAAATTAACTTATGGGATTTAATGCACGAAATGAATCAACCCTTGTCCACTACATCTTGACTTTCCCACTCAAGGACGTATTCATTTGGTAATTGAAACTTAACTCTACAAGTCCTACAATCAATAGAAGCACAGTAAGCATGCGGCCAATCCATCTTAAGAATGACATCAAAATCAACCATGTCTAATTCAACAAGATCACAAGGTAACAACTTATATAAAATGCAAACGGAACAACTCCTCTAAACTTTCCTAGCAGCAATACAAACAACCAATAGGAGTAGACACTTCATATGACTTATGCAATAACTAAGGGATAACATGAAACTTTTTAGCAACAAGAGAGGTAACAAAGTAAAGAGTGGCACTCGGATCAATCAGAGCATATACATCAAGGTCAAAGTTCTTTAACATACCCGTAACAACATCGAGGAACTCATGAACCCCTTGCCTCCCATGTAGAGCATAAAATCGATTATGCCTTGGGAAACCACCTTGAGGACCACCTCTTCCAAATGGAACCACATTAGCACACCAGACCTTGCAATGATTTCTTAGACAATCTACCTTCCTCTGACCAAGCTCCCCACATTCATATCATGCATTAGAACCCTTCAAACATAGGCCTCCATAGGTTATTCCATATTTAGGGCACACACCAATAGGAGCCATCCCACCAACAACTTGAGGCCTAGGGAAATCATTGGTAAACTCCCTATTAGTAGCATGAGAAAGCCCTTAGCCTTGACAAAATTTAGCACCCTTTTGGACTTTACCCTCAAACTGAGCCCTCTTGCCCTCATGCCCCATTCGTTTCCTCAATTTCTCCTCCTCTATTTGCCTATCATAGGTCATCAATCGATAAGTCCATATTACTAATTAGCATGGCAGACCGGCATTCTTCACTTACCAAGTTGGAGACCCCCATCACAAACTTATTCATCCTAGATCTAGGATTGGCCACCAAATGAGGAGCGTACTTTGAAGGTTGATTAACTTGAGAGAATACTCCCTCACACTTGTAGCACCTTGTTTCAAGTTCATAAACTCCACTAATTTGGCTCCCTAAGCTCAATAAGGAAGAATCTATTAAGGCCAATTTGAACTCCTCCCAAAGCACCACATTACCAACACCCTTCTCACCCTTTCATTGATTATAGCATATTTGGGCTACACCTTTGAGTTGGTACGCCGCCAACTGTACCTTCTCATTTGGCCGATCACCCATGATATTCAAGAATTTATAGACCTCATCAATCAACTCTTGTGGATCTTCATCCACCTTTGATCCATGGAAGACCGGATGATTCATCCTCATAAAGTCTCTTACCCTAGCTCACAGGGTAGTAGCAAGAGGGGATTATGCCCTTTGATTGATTTGATTAGCCACCACTTCGGTAAGTATAGTGAGTGAATCCTAGAGCTCACCATTGGTCGGTTGCTCTTTGGGAGTTGGGGCCCATTTTCCTCTAGTGTTTGCTTGATCTAGCATAGCAAAGAACAATTGTTAGGGGGGAAACTCACTATAACTCTATAGCACGATGTACAACATGAAGAAGGAAACATTTCCTAAAATATCTCATAGCCTTCTATTTATAGTCATCGCGTGCTTCACAACCATAAATAGGACTCTAAGTGACGCGATGTATTGGACTGTGAGGATCAATCAATCTAGTGCTCTGATACCAAGTTTGTCACGACCCTAGCCTAGAGCTTAGATAAGACATTGTGAATAAGAAACCCGAAGGAACCCCAAACAAGTCTCTTAACTTGTCATTACACATTATTAGTCGTAAAAGCACATAAAAACATGAAAGACAAGAGCAAAGGAAAAGGGACTAAGGGAAAAGCTTGCATAATATCATAGTCAAGAGACAAGAGTAAAACTCATATCATAGATACATAACATCTCCAATAACCACCTCTATACAAAGATAACAGCAGGGACCAAGACAAAGCAATAAGGTTCACCCTCATAGTCAAGATAGACAACACAGAAGAATGTCTCAATACATAATAGGAGAAACATAAACTGAGGTCGCCAAAGTAGAGGACTCACAACTAGCTTGAATAGCACCGAACTAGCCACATGGAGGACGATGGTGATCAACTTGGGCACCGGTTCCTACATAGTGACATCATATAGGCATAGAGTATGCGTTAGTATATTTGAATGTACTAAGTATGTAGAATGCAATACAATAATAGATAGGCATCATAATCAAAATCCATAATATTAAGCAATGGGCATAATATACAATGTGACATATATCATGAATGCTCAAGTAAAACAAGCTTAAGTAATTCATGCTCATATAGAATATCATATGTATAGAAGAGACCAAGCTAACTATTCAAGGGACAAACCCCTTGGTGGTTGTGTGGAATAAACCCCTCACATTGTTGATGATAATCATACCTTATCAATATGATGGCAAAGTGCAAACCCCTCGCATTGTTGATGAATACAAACCCCAAAAATGGTTACCTAGACTCTTGTCCCCCCGGATCGGGTATGGTCTAATGCAATACTTTATATAGAGTATATCATATACATAAGCTCATTTCATCATCATATAGTCATTCATATCATATCTCATGCTTTGGACAATCAACTCCTCAAGAAACCACATTCGAATATTTTATCAAATACTTAGAGGGTGTGAAGTGGTAGGATAAAACCATGCAAACTAGAGATGAAATCATGCAAGATAATCTATTGTAGAACCATCAATCAACACCTTTCAACAGTCCCCATAGATATCCATCAAAACCCCTCATGAAATATTACAATATATCTAAGATTTATAGCTCAAAACATAGCAAAAACAATCACAAATTTATATAGCTTTAACATACTGTGCAGTGAATTTCATAATAATCAAGACCCATTTGTAATTCAACTTTAAATCATGTAATTTAAGTAAATGGAGTCTTGGATATCATGGGTGAAAGGAACCCATGAAAGAACCCACATAGCTTAGCTTAAAGATGAACTTGGTGTAGATTGGAGATGGAGGCTAGAAGCTTGCAGTAAAACCTTGAAGAAGAACCTTAGCTTGGGGTGAGGATTTGGGACTTGAATTTGGAAGTGAAAATATGGATAAGCATTTTGAATGAGTATTGGGGAATATTTACAATGATATGAGTGTGAAATAAGGCTAAGTATAGGTAAAAACGCATTTGGGAATAATTAGGCCCAAGACCCAAAGCCTTAGACCGAGATAGAAATCACTGGCATCGAAATACACAAGTCTGTAAAGTGGACCAATCATGGGGGACAAATTAACACATGTCCACGATAGCTATGCATCGCAGTGTTATTACGGATCATCTCTGAAAATTAAATGGAAATTTGAAATTATAAGTTAATTGCTCTAAAATCAGTGTTAAACACTCTCCTCTCTAATTTTAACCCTATGAACAAGAATATGAAGTTGAATTTTTAAAATAGCAAATGAATTTTGAGATATATGGAACTTAAAATTTTGGGCATTCCGAGGCACATTTTTGGGCACTTTTTGGGGTCATTTCACTTATTTGTTGGATAGCTCAGATTGCTTGACTTTCTCCAAAGGGCAATTCATTAAGTCCATCTTTATTCTGTCTTCGCGTGAACATCGCCCCCATGCTCAAATCCTTCACAACAAATGAATAAAAAAAAAATTTCCATGGACGTCAAATTATCTTAACAAAATTTAGACATGGATATAAGGTTACGTTTAATAGCGGGGGCACATAGAGTATTGTAAAGATGAAATTTTTTTGTGGAAGTATTTAACTACATACTACCAGTATGAGTTATAGGGGTTTTGTTACCATTACCCATGGTGATTTGCTCAGTCTAACTGTAGTCATTTGAATGTTGAAGATGTTGAGAGTCCGTAGTCACATGATGAGATGCTCCTGAATCTACAATCCAAGGCATTGAAGCATATTGTGCCTTAGCTTCCATGTTATTGTAAGAGCAGGAATAGCATACATTGGTAGTATGCCCGACCTTACCACATAACTAGCAAATTAGATGGTCTTGTTGAGGAAAATCCATTGTACACCAATTTGATATGGTGGGTGGGGCATTTTGGCTACCTAGAATTTTGTGGATGTGAAGCGTGTCCGTGCCTATTGGTTCTATGCACAGAAGTTATTAGCGAGGAGGACTTTTCCTCCACTGCAGCAGTAATAGAGGGCGTTGATTAGTGAGGCTCCTTATGCTGAAGAAGAAGCTCTCTGTTGAGAAGATTGTCATACAAATCTTTATATGAGATAGGTGCATCTCATACCTGGACAGCAGCAAATATTCAATCAATTGATCTTCAATCTTTATGGTATCAGATTCGCTCTAAAGTCCAACGAATTGCCAAAAACATGCAACTTTAATTTCAAAAAATAAAACTAAAAATAACAAAATAAAAGTTATGATTTACATTTTTCTCAGAATACTTTACAAAGTACAAGGCCTTTGCATATTCTTTTCTGTGATCTCTAGAGGCCCTCACCTGCCTTGTTGATTGACAAAAAAAATTATATTATGTAATTTTTGTTGATAAATTTACCAAATATATTTGGCTTTATACAATTAAAAATAAAAGTTATGCACTAATAAAGGGTTGTGTTTCTTTTGTGATGAAAAGTATGTTCAAGGACATAACTATAGAGGAAATAAACAATTGTATTTGGTAAAAGTATTGGGTGATGATGAATTGTATGTGGGATAACAGGAAGATACTAACCTAGAAGTAAAGGAAAAGACAGATGAGTTCATGGTTGTTTCATTGCAGGCCTTCACTAGATTAATAGGCTATCAAACAATAAGGGTCACGGGATACCACTGGAAACAACAACTACAAGTTTTGATTGATACTGGAGTACCCATAACTTCATTGATGAAGCACTGGCTGCTAGAGTAGGTTGCCAAGATAGTCCCATTCTTGAGCAATTTGTAAGTGTAGCTTTCATGATCCAAGCCTAGGGACTACACCTGATCGACGAATGGGGAACCAAAGGAACCCCAAACAAGCCTTATAGGATATCATTACACATTTTTTGTCATGGAAGCAATTAAAATGACAAGAGAGATAAGCATAAACAAGGGAATTGGAACTAAGGGAAAACTTCGATATCATAATATCAAGAAACAAGAGAGTCAAGGCTCGTAGCATAGATACATAACATGCCCAACAATACCTCTACTATATAGATAAGAGTGGGGGCCACAACAAACATTCAGGCTCACCCTCATAGTCAATACATAAATAAAGGAAAAATAATCTAAGTACATAACAAGATATCATAAGTAACATCCTAGGGATGGAGGACTCACCGACAAGCTTGAGAGACAATCATACTAGCCACGTAGAGGAGGTGGATAATCAAGTGATGCACCAGTTTCTACATGGTGACAGCATGAAATCATAGAGTATCCATTAGTACATTTAACTATACTAAGTATGTGGGATGCAATGCAACATGAGCTAGGCATCCTAGGAAAATGCATAACCATAAGCTATGAATAACATACTAGCAATATGACATATATGAATGATGTTTTAAGTAAAACCATGCTTACAATCCGAATCAACTTGTATAGTTCATAATACATAGTATGGGAAGAAACCTCAATCAAGATAAAATAAGACCAAGTGAGCTACAACTTAGAATCCTGATATTAACCCCACATCGAAAGAAAGGGGTAAGTTACTTGCCAAGGGGAACCTCCTAATGCCTAAGTGGATCCACTAAGCCTTGTGTGAACAGGGTACTCGCCTCTAGTTCTTGGGCTTGGGTACTTGCCTCAAGCCCGGACTCGGGTACTCGCCTCAAGCCCTCATATTTAGGGTACTCACCTCTTAGAGATTTGGGGACTCACCTCTAATCCCTTCACCTATGGTGGCATGTAGTTCTAGGACTTGGGGAGTCGCCTCTAGTCCACTCGATACTAAGTCTAATCCCATGGAATATATAAGATAGTCATACTTTAATAACTTGCAATAAATATAGAGACATGGCACGAGTAGCTCTTAACATCATTGACCTCAAATGGTGAGCCTAACTTTAATCATAAGAATGAGTCATCATCTATATTACCCTTTCAATAACATCAACATCAAAGGCTGACAAGAGTCATAATCTTAAGAAAGGGGCTTAATCCAGCCCTACAACATCATCAACATTTTCATGATTTAAACACATCTTTAATTAGTCAATAATCATCATAGAGTCACTTGAATCATAACTCAACCAATGGATCATCAAAACTTAAAGAATCCTTAAAAAGGCATTTTATCAAACATTTGGAAGGTGTGTAATGCTAGTGAAAAACCATGCAATTCAAGAGTGTTATCATGCTAAACAAATCCAATGTAACACAATCAATAGATACTTGGTAAGACCCTCAAGTAATATACATCAAATACCTTCATCAAATCTCATGATAGATCTTCGATTCATAGCCCAAAACTTAGTAAAATAGTCACAATTTCATAAACCCCAACATAGTGTGGAGTGAATTTCACAATAATTTAGACCCATTAGTAAAACTATTTTAAATCATGTAATTTTTAAGAAAAGGAAGCTTCGGCATCATGGGTGAAAGGAACCCCTGAAGGAAACTCACATATCTTAGCTTTGGAAATGAACTTAATGAAGATTGGACATGGAGAATTGAAGTTTGGTTGAATTCCTTAAGATCAGGAGAGGGTTTTGGCACTTGAAATTTGAGAGGAATATAAGCCTAAGTGTTTGAGTGAGTATTGTGGAATGACTTGTATGTTATGAAGGCAAAATATGGCTAAGTATAGGTATTTTCACATATGGGAAGGCTTAGTCCCATGACCCAAAAGTCTTGGACTGAACTTGAAAACTGGTATTAAGTTAACACAGTGGCGCATCGAGCCAATGACGTGCACGCACACTATTTTTTGCCATTTTGGAAAATCAAAATTATGAATCATTCACTCTAAAATTTGGACTAGACCCTTTTTTCACTCAATTTGACCCACTGAACAAGAAAATAAAGTTGGATTTTCGAAATAAATGATGGACTTTAAGATATATGGAGATTACAATTTCGGGCACTTTTGAGACATATTTTTGGCTACTTTTTGGGGTCGTTACAATGTCTCCCCCTTGGGAATGTTCGTCCCGAAATGGCAAAGAAACGTAAAAGAGGAGAGTAATCATAAAGATAAAAGTCCAACAAAAATGCAATAACACACTTAAAACTCCATTTTACAAATAATCTCAATATAAGTGTAAAATCATCTTAAACCTTTCTATGTAAACATGAATGCATGCAAATGACTTAGGGGCTGGAACATGAGACATGAAATCACAAAAAGGGTTTGACATGATGTCATATGCTTGAATAGAATGAAAGAGATACGAATATCTATTTTACATGCTTGTTCTGGCTCCCCGGGAGTCACTATTGACTTGGCGATTCTTCTAATGGGCCTTGATAAACACTACGTCCTAATCAATCAACTTCTTCATACTTCTATCTAATACCTCCATCGGGACATTCTTCTAAGCCAACTTATCCTCCATAACACCCACAACCTCAAAGAGTTCTATGACACTAAAGTCACCAACACATCCCCTCAACATAAAAGCATGAAAAACTAGACAAACCATATCCCTAGGTAATTCCAATCCTTAAGCACCCTTACCAACCTTTCTCTACATACTACAAGGACTCCAATCCTAAACTCAATTGTCAACCTTAAACCCACCTAGTCCACTTGGTACCATAACCATCTCCCCCTTGGGAGACAGCCTCTACTCTACCATCTTCACCCAAAATTTCCAACCCTAATAAGATAGAATCAAGGCCTTGCTTAATCTAGGCCTCTCCAACCAAAAAAGATTTGGAACCATCAAGAATACTACACCACCATGCTCAAATTCCTCCAACCTAATCCCCCAATCTAGCCAAATAATGGATCCCTCAAGTCATTTCTTACCACCATCATCAACACATGCTAGGCTACTTAGAGCACCAACCAAAATATTAGCCTTATCGGAGAAAATGATGCGCACTCATGTCATGATCCTTAAAGAATTCTAACCACATTTTTGTTATCCTTTAATCACACATATTATATTTAACAAACAACATCTCATCCCCAAGACTTATAACACTACCCCCAAATGATTCATAAGCTCTAAATAAATCAATGCTTCACCAGTAGGGGCCACCTCCAACAAGCCAAGGTAGGGTTTTAGGACCCTATTCATGAGACCCATAAACATAGTCAATGCATAAGTCAATCAACAACTCCAATAATACTCAAATACTCCCTCTAGTCCAGAAAGACACTTAGGAATATCACCTACCCTCATCGTCACTTAAAGACAAAACCCGAAACAAAATCAAGCTTAGAGAAGTGACTAAGCCATTGTAGTTGACCAAATAAGTTGACCATCCTTAACCATCATGTTATGACCTTATGGTGCTGGACTGATTGTAAACACAATATACAAGTAGCCAAATAACCTCAAAGCATCTAATCCAACAACCTAAGTCCAGCAAAAAAATCACAAGACAAGACCCTTCATAATAAGAACATAGGGCAACCCTTAGAGATCATTTAGACCTTAATACAAGAATGGACCTACCATCTTTGCTACCACTTGACAACCTCCCACTCAAAGATGAGTTCATAGGGAGTCAGATTCTAACTCTATGGGTGTTACTATCTATGGGGACATAATATGAATGCAACTAATCCACCCCAAGCATGACATTAATTCTACAACATCAACTCCAACAAGTCACAAGGCAAGACCTAAGGCAAGATAAACACGGAACAACACCTATAACATGCCTATCAATAATACACTCAACAAGAGGTAGACACCAAAGGTTCACATGACAATTCGGGCACACAAGAGGCCCATAAGCAACAAAAAGGAATAATGCAAGGTATAAAGGAACCCGAATCCATCAAAAAATCTTTAACTTACCCGTCAAGCAACAACCCAAGTCTAGTGACCCCTAAAGTGGTATGGTTGAGAACATCGACGACCATCCTTACAATCTTTAGGGACCCACAGATAATGCCTTATCTTATGATCCATTCCACCACATCCAAAACACGTACTCGAATCAGCTAAGCAATCTCCCTATGGTACTTTCCATACTTGTCTCATGTAAGAGGAGCTTGCCCACCAACACCTTCACCTTGATACTTGATGTTGCCACCTTATCCTTGGAAACCCTATTGTTTGGAGCATCGTCGTACTCTTGTCCTCGGAAGCTACCATCAAATCAAGCCCTCTTGGACCCCTCACTTTTCCTCTTTCTAACCTTTTCCCCTTTAAGTTTGTTGGCATAAATCATGAGGCGGGACAAATCTATACTACTAATCAATATAGTAGACCGACACTCCTCACTCACCAAGTCGAATACTCCCATAACAAATTTATTCATTGTAGACCTTGGATCAGCCACCGATTGGGGGGCATATTTTGAAAGTTGATTAAACTTGAGGACAATCTCCCTCACACTTAAAGATCCTTGTTTCAAGTTCGTGAACTCTACCAATTTAGCTTTACTAAGCTCAAAAGGAATGAACTAATTAAGAAAAACCACCTTGAACTCCTCCCTTAGAATACACTATCAACCCCCTTCTCTCCTTTAAGTTGGTAAGCCGCCAACTTTGCCTTTACCTCTGATCTGACTCTCATGATAGCCAATACCTTAATAGACCTCATCAATGAACTTAAGGGTCCTAATCTACCTTATATCCATAGAATTTTGATAGATTCATCCTCATAATGTCCCTCAATCGAGATGCAAAAGTAGGAGCATGAAGGGCTTGGGCCCCTTAGGTGGCTTAATTAGCCACAACTTGAGCTAAAATAGTAAGTGCATCCCAAAATTCTCCATGAGTTAGATGTTCTTCAGGAGAGTGGGCTTTTCTTTCTCTTATATTAGGCATGATCCAGTATAGAAAAGAACAATTGTTAGGAGGGAAAACTTACTTCAACTCTATAACACAACTTAGAACATGAAGAAGGGAAACATTTTCTAAAATATCTCATAGCCTCTTATTCATAGTTATGATGCACAACATAACCATGAATAAGACTCTAATCCACACGGTGTGTTAGACTTCGAGGATCTAATAACCTAGTTCTCTGATACGATTTTTGTTATGACCCAAGCCTAGGGCCTAAACGCGAGCAGTGAATGAAAAACCCCAAATAAGCCTCATAACATATCATTACAAATTATTGGTCACAGAAGCAATTAAAATGAGAATGAGAGAAAAAGGATAAACAAAATGAATTGGGACTAAGGGTAAACTTCCATATCAGAACAACAAGAAATAAGAGAGTCAAGGCTCGTAGCATAAATACATAAGATGTCCAACAACACCTTTACTAAATAGATAAAAATAGGGCCATGACAAATAATTAGGCTCACCCTCATAGTCAACACATAAATAAAGGAAACATAATCTTAGTACATAGCAAGAGATCATAAGCAACATCCCCGAAATGGAGGACTCACTAATAAGCTTGAGACACAATTGTAATAGCCACATAGAGGAGGTGGATAATCTAGTGGTGGACCAGTTCCTACATGGTGATATCATATAGGTAAAGAGTATACATTAGTATGTTTGAACGTACTAAGTATATAAGATGCAATATAACAAGAGATAGGCATCATGGGCAAAATGCATAATCATAAGCAATGAATAACATGCTATCAATATGACATGTATGAATGATGTTTGAAGTAAAACTATGCTTATAATATTCAAATCAACATGTATAGTTCATAATACACGTTGTGGGAAGAAACCTCAACTGACATAAAATAAGACCAAGAGAGCTACAACTTGGAATCCCTATGTCAACCGCACATTGGAAGAAAGGGGAAAATTACTTGTCAAGATGAACATCCTAATGCCTAAGTGGATCCACTAAACCTTGTGTGAACTAGGTACTTGCCTCTAGTTCTTGGGCTTGGGTACTCATCTCAAGCCTAGACTCGGGCACTTGCCTCAAGCCCTCATATTTAGGGTACTCGCATCGTAGAGATTTGGGGACTCACCTCTAATACCTTCACCTATGGTGGCACATAGTTCTAAGATTTTGGGAATCACCTCTAATCCATTTGGAGCTAAGTCTAATCCTGTAGAATATATAAGATAATTATACTTTAATAACTTAGAATAAACATAGAGACATGGCACGAGTAGCTCTTAACATCATTGACCTCAAATGTTGAGCCTAACTTCAATAATAAGAATGGATCATTATCTACATTACCTTTTCAATAACTTCAACATCAAAGGCTCACAAGAGGCATAATATTAAGAAAGGGGCTTAATTCGGCCCTAAAATATCATCAATATTTTCATGATTTAAACACATCTTTAGGAAGCTCATAATCATTAGAGAGTCACTTGAATCATAACTGCACCAATGGATCATCAAAACTTAAAGAATCCTTAAAAAAGAATTTTATCAAACACTTGGAGGGTGTGTAATGCTAGTGTAAAACTATGTAATTCAAGAGTGTTATCAAGCTAGAAAATCCAATGTAACACCATCAATCTTTCAAGCGATATACATCAAAAACCTTTGTCAAATCTCGCAATAGATCTTAGATTCATAGTCCAAAACATAATAACATAGTCACAATTTCATAAGCCCCAATAGAGTGTGCAATGAATTTCATAATAGTTAAGACCCATGAGTAAAACCACTTTAAATCATGCAATTTTTAAGAAAAAGAACCTTGGGCATCATGGGTGAAAGTAACCCATGAAAGAAACCCACATGCCTTAGATTTGGAGATGAAATTGATGAAGATTAGAGATGGAGACTTGAAGCTTGATTGAATTCCTTAAGATCCAGAGAGGGTTTTGGCACTTAAAATTTGAGAGGAATATAAGCCTATGTGTTTGAGTGAGTATTGGGCAACATATTGTATGAATGAAGGCAAAATATTGCTAAGTATAGGTATTTTTATGTGTGGAAAGGCTTAGGCCAAGACCCAAAAGTCTTGGACCAAACTTGAAAAGTGGTATCGATTTAACATAGTGGCGCATCGTGACAATGCGTAGGCACATTATTTTTCATCATTTTGAAAAATCAAAATTATGTATCATTTGCTCTAAAATCAGGATTAGATCATTTTTCCACTTCATTTGACCCCTTGAACAAGAATATATAGTTGAAGTTCCAAAACAAATCATGAATTTTGAGATATATAGAAATTACAATTTCGAGCACTTCGAAGGCACATTTTTGAGCACTTTTTGTTTTCTTTACAGTATCTGGTGGCACAAAAGCATAAAGTACTGCATTTTGTAAGAATTTATATTGGCTTCTATAGTTTACAATCTTCTATTCTAACTTCTTACTCTAACCACTAGTAAATGTGGACATAGTGTTAGGAGTTCAATGGTTCAATACTTTGGGAGAAATCTCATCTGGCTTCAAGAATAGAGCTATTGAGTTTGTCTATCAAGGAAAAAATATGGGTAAAGAGAAACTAGCTCTACACAAAACTTTGTTAAGGCCAAAAGAGGGCCAACTTTTCATGTTATCACTAGTAAATGATGCAACAGAAGAAATACAATGCCATAGTATTCATGTTACTCAAGTTGTAAGTGTTTTGTTGGATTTGACTGCCTTGATAAAAGAATATTCCTGCATATTTGAATGACCAACCACATTGCCTCCTCATAGGGGTACTTTTGATCATAGAATAGCTCTGATGGACACTACTAATCCTGTCAACAAGAGGCCTTACAAATATCTTGGTGTTAAGAAGGATGTTATTGAGTAGTTCATGCAAGAAATACTAGACTAGGTATGATCTGACACAGTACCAGCCCATATGCATCTCATGTTGTACTAGTAGGAAAAAATGATATGCAGTTGGAGGCTATTTGTTGACTACAGAGATTCAAATAAAATGACGATCAAAGATAAATTTCCAATACCAATGATTGAGTACTTGTTGGATGAGTTGGAAGGAGCAAAAGTCTTCTCGAAAATTGACTTAAGAGCAGGTTATCACCAACTTAGAATGGAAGAGAGGGATACTTACAAAACAACTTTTAAGACTCATGAGGGTCATTGTGAAGTTTTAGTCAGGCCATTTGGCTTAATTAATGCACCATCTTCCTTCCAAAGTTTGATAAATGCAGTATTCAGACCTTTATTAAAGAAATCAGTACTTGTATTTTTTATGACATTCTTATCTATGGCCTGCATATCCTAACACATGTGGCTCATGTAAGATCTGTATTTGAATTGATGAAAATTTGCCATTTTTATGCCAAGATGTCAAAGTGTGACTTTGGAATGGATAAGGTGAAATATTTTAGGCCATTTTATTAGTGTTGAAGGAGTATCAACAGACCCTAAGAAGATCAATGTTATGCAACAATGGCTTGTACCATCCAATATCAAACAACTAAGAGGGTTTTCAGGGCTTGCAGGGCATTATAGAAAATTCCTTAAAGGGTTTGGAGCTATTTGCAGAGCACCTCATGACTTACTCAAAAAGAAAAGGAATTTTCTGGTCAGAGAGAACTACTATAGACTTTGAAACATTAAAGCAAGCTTTAGTTTCTGCAGCAGTACCAGCTATGCCTAATTACACTCTACCATTTTTTGGTGGAGACTGATGCTAGTGGGAAAAGCATTGGTGTGGTCTTGATGCAGTAGGGCCACCCTAATGCATACATCAACAAATCCTTAGCCCCTAAACACCAGGTCAAGCCTATGTTTGACAAAGAATTATTAGCTTTCATTTTTGTAGTCACCAAATGATCTCAATACTTACGAGGAAATCATTTTATTGTGAAGGATGATATAAAGGCCTTGAAACATTTATTAGAGCAACATATTCACACAAATTCTTAGGTAGCTGGAATATCCAAGTAGATGGCCTTTGATTTCACCATTGAATACAAAAAAGGCTCTAATACCAATTTATGCACTGAATAATCTTCCATAGAATGAAGTTAAGTGCATCAATTAGTGGATAAAAAGAACAAAAACAACATTTAGAAATTGAATTTTATATCAGTTCTTGATGTCTTACATTAAAAGGGTAGTTTGCTGGGGGATGAGCATTAAGGAAATATTTGAATTTTTCAGAGTTGGGTGACTGATAGAAATTTGAAAACAGTAAGCAAAGAGGCTGATTGATTAGAAGGATAACAATTGGTTAGCAAGAATTTTTTGTTGGTTCTTTTCTTTTTCGCTTTTAGTCCTTATGTTTTGTCTCACAATTACCAATTTCAGAACCTACTATTTTTTTAATTCTTGCTTCGATTTTCTCTAAACTAGAGACTGAATTTTGATATTCTTCCCAATCCTTTTTTATTTATCATAATTTCTTTTTTGAGGATCAAATCATCTGAACTTTCATTAATTTTTTAAGATATATTTTTCTTGACAGATTGATATAAAAATTAGTTATAATTTATAGTTCTTTCCATATAAATTTTGAATATCTAATCCATCTATACTATATTAAAAGCGTGAAGATTATTAGAAATGTTGTTTGAACTTTCACCCTTCATTAAAATACTCAGTTTTAGACAAAATCATCTTTTTACCATTTTTTTCTTATAATTTTATTATCATTCTACAAATATTAAATATTAAATATTAAATATAATAAAAATTAAATGGAGAAGATTTTCTTATTGTGGTTAAATCCTTACAAAGGGAATCTTAGGCCAACTAAAATAGAGTTGATCTAAAAAGAAAATAATCAAAAAAAACTTTCAAATAATAATAAAAAAAGTAAACAAAATGTCCAAAGAAAACCCAATAAAGAAAAAAGGTTTAAAAATTGTCAAAAAATAGACTTGATTCGAAAAACAAATAGTGAAAAAAACTTTCAAAATAATAATCATTGTTTTTCTAAAACTAAAATAAATAAACTATCCAAAAAATAGGCTAAAAAACCTCCAAAATATACAAAAAAGGTCACATTTTTCTATTAACAACTTACCTAATATTTAAGATTGAAACAAACTAACACATGAAATATAAAGTTATTATAATGACCCTTCAGGTCATTTCGGTATTTATGTGACTAATCTATTGATTTGAACTACTATACAATACCTCCGATCATTTGTGACTTTTGGGATTGTTGGAATGGTTGTTGGTTGGGCTACTTGGGAGCTAGGTGAATTTTTGAGTTAACTGGGAAGTTATACCTTAAAACAAGTTTTCAGGTAAAGTTCTATTAAATGACCTCAAAGTAAAATTCTGGTGATTCCATTAGCTCTGAAATGGTCAAATTAGGATAGGAGCATGTCCGGTGCAATTATATCATGGATTGCAAATCTGACCGCTAGAATTGGCTGGTAGTCAACTCAATCAATGCCCTCGAGAAACATTCTTCAGATAAGAGTTCCAATAGTGTGGTTAGCTTTGGGATGTCGACTTTGGTCTAAGGCAACCCTTCGTTTTATACGGGGGCTTTCAGATGCGATTTCACCCTTGAGGGCCTTCCATTGGAAGTTGCATAAAGGAACTGATACCCAAATTAGATCATACGAAGCTCCATTAGAAATTCTGACAGTACCGTTAGATCTAAAATACCAAAATACATATGATTACATAGTTTGTTTATGAAAATCAATGTCCGGATGAGTCCACAATAGTGGAAAAAAGATTGGAAGGTGGCTTAAAGGGGAACAGTGATGTGACATGATGGGATGTTGCCATGTGGTGCAACCTAGGGAAGCCACATGGCAGCGAGTGGCTCTGGCTGTGGGTGGCAGCTCCAGTGACATATACATATATATATATATATATTGTTGCACCCCAATTTTCCACAAAAAAATGAGAATCTGTACAACGTCATGCACAACTCTTTTTGGGACTTGAAGAGATAGTAGAAGAGTCGCCATCTAATGATTTTAAGGTGAATTAGGACACTATTCTAACCTAATACTAAAACTAAGTCACCGGAGATCGGGTAAGAGTTCTAGTTACCTCGAAGGGAAGGTGTTAGGCATCCTTCGAGGTCCAAAATATGAGTTCCGATTCTATCTCGCATTTGATGTGGGGTAAAAATAAATTACAAGCAAGGTTAATGAAACAATTAATTTTTTAATGTAAATATAAAGTATTGAACACATAAAATTTTCTATTTATCATTAGAATAGAAAATAGACATGTAATCAGCATAAAAGTGCATTCTTATAATATTTTAAAAGATTATAAAATGATAAAATTATATGCAGCACAATAAGACAAGTACAAGAAAGGATGGTAACTAGGTGAACTAAATAAAACAAAAGGAAAAATGAGATAAATTAGTCTATTATACACTGAAAAATAAATAACATATCTTATTAAGTCTCACATGTTGAAAATATGTCATTAAGATTTAGAAAATCTTTCAATTACAAAATATTAATCCTAAACAAGTTACATTTTCAAAAAATATATATATTATAAGATTTCTAACATGTATTACAATAAATATGATAATAATTACTCGTGCCATAAAATTTATTAATTCAATCAAGCAAGCGTATTATCAAGTTGTCTAATAAAATAAAAATTAATAATATCATGACAAATGAAGAGAAGACTAACCTAATTGTTCTCCATAGAATGCTTATGGTAGTTGAATAATATGAATAAAAAAAAGCTAATTGTGACACCCATACTTCTATGCGCTTATGTATCCATGTTTCAAGACTCATTTGGTCAGGTTTGAGGTGTATTAGGTTCATGGGAGACTCTTAGTACCCAACGAGTCCAACACTTCTCTAAGAGTTGAGTTTTGGGTGAGGGTTAAATTTAAACAAGCATAACTCTTGTCACATTTGTAATGGGTGCCCCACTATATGTCAAATATAAGCCCTTTGCGTTAGCTTCGCAACGCACTTAGTTTCACCTCATTCCAATGTCGGATGAAGGAGTTATGACCATTTTCATGAGACCCTCCCGTGCAGTGAAACCCCACGGGCACCCATACGAGCAGTGTGGCCTTGTACGAGTCATGGTAAATGTTTGGGGCTGGGAAATGGCGTGGTGAGGCTAAATAATGGTCAGTAACCAGTGGCACTAGTTCGTGTGACTCACCACTAGTCGTGAGGAGGGGCATGGAGGTATTTTAGGAGGCTTGGCTAGTTGTGGGTTGCATTGGAAGCTAAGGCATAAGCCACAACTATCTTGTACGACTCATGTGAAGGGGTACGGGCTGTGGAACCTGGGAGAGTGCTAGCCTACAACATTTTCTTGTCTAAATGAGGTGGGACGGACCAGTAAACGGTCCATGTAACACTACACATTCTGTGAAAGTGGCCATCAAAGACTGTCACGACCTAAAAATTTGGCGTGATGGCACTTGCTCAAACTCACCAGAACAAGTCAGCCTTATCTCATACTATGCGAAAGAATTTTAATTAAAATAATAATTAAACTGAGAATTTTCATAAACTTAAAATTCCACCCAAGGACTGGTTGTCACGCGTACAAGCCACTAG